>PVJO010021882.1:0-29110 GCA_004026905.1 Hystrix cristata | reverse complement strand
AACATACTCTTAAGTGAAATAAATCAGACACTCATGAGCACACATCGAATTGTTTCTCTGATATGAGAGACCATAATTGTAAATAAGGACAAAGAGGTGTAATAGATATTATATAAAAGGAGGATGGTGTGCAGAGGAGAGGAGTACTAGAAGGAAAGAAGGGGAAAAGCAGAAAGGCAACAGGGGAAAGAGAGGGGAAAGGGAAAATATGGAAAATGATGAATGAACCTGCTGTAAATAGGGAGGGAGGGTGCAGAGGGGAGGGGGGAAGAGGGGGGAGAATTAAGATACATCATGTATAGGTACAGAATTAATGTAATGAATGTGACCAATGTATGTAGAATGTACCAATACATGTTCTTGGTTTAAAATAAAAAAAAATAAAAAATAAATGCACCATGAGAACACCACAGTAATCACCGCTCTAGACATCAATGCATACCCAAAAGTGATGGACAAAACTTTGAGAAGAGACAGGATATTTGCATAATCTCCAAGTATTTCCTGCAAAAGATCATTTACAAAAAGAAAAAATAGTAACTTTGCTGTGGAGGAACCTTGCAGATACCACTTTAATCAAGTGATCAGGTCAACATCAGTAAAACGATGTATCTGTAGAATGTAGTCCCCAAAGTCAGGCACAGACTTCTCAACTATGCATGACCTCAGCCTAAGCATGAGAAAGCACTAGACAAGTCCAAATTGCTGGACATTCTACAAAACACCTGACCGGTATTCTTGAGAAATGTCAAGGTCATAAAAGACAAAGGCTGAGGAGCTGTTACAGATTAGGGGAGAGAGAGGAGCCGTGAAAATTAAATGCTACACAGGATCTGAGACTGGAACTTAGCACAGAAAAGGAACATTAGTGGGAAAAGACAAATAATTATGTAAATTAGTTAATAACAATCACTTCGACTATTAGTTACTAGTGTTGTGACATTGTTAAATTACTACTTTTGATAAGTGTACTATGTTTATGATGTTGACATGAAGAAGCGGTAGATGAAATATGGAAACTTATTTTTGCCCTAATTTTTTGCCCCTTTTCTGTAAGTCTTAAAATTATTTCACATGAGAAAGTTGAATAAAGTACTTTGTTTAGTAATGTGTTCACATGGCTTCGTAGTCACAAATATATAAAATCTCCCTTTGCCAACTTCCTGAGCACGTATCCACCTCAAACATACTTTGGCAGCCTGGTCAAACTAAATCATTTGTTACTTAGCCCTTTTGGGCAGGGGTGGATAACACAGTTTTTGTATCTGTTATAAAATCTTTAAAACCAATGTAACAGCTAGCTGCATGCCTGTACCTCATTTTAAGGAATATACAAAGAAATGTAGTAAACTTCCCCAGTGATCCTTTCCTTCATGATGTTCTGCCCACTCTTCACTGTCACAACAGAACTGCTGCCACTTGGGTACAAACAATGGAATTTGTTATTTAGTGTTCTTGTTTATTGTTTTGCACTTTCTCAAACTTGACATAAATTGCATCTGACCATATTTTTTCAGCTTACTTTTTTTTAATTGTTTCATGTATTTATGTCGGCTGCATTCTTTTTCTCTATTGTGTAGGTTTGTACTGTATGAACACCGAATATCCATTTTCCCCATGAAAAATATGTTAAGGGTTTTTGTTTTTCATTTTGAATGAAATTTTTTTTGTTTTTAGAAGTGTTTTCTGAGGTCAGAGGAGATCTCCATTCTTTCTGAACTTCAGTGGCACCACTCACAATTTTTAACTTGGTACTTGTGGCCTTGTTTTTCTTTTCTCTCATATCAAGTGGGAAATTTCCTAATGGTTTAATTTCCCAAAATGGACATTATTGGATAGTAAGGATCTAATTATGTTGAATGAATAAGTAAATACTTAAACAAATTAAACACATCCTACTTACATATCTAGATTATATTTGTGTTTATTCTTTTAGTGTTTATATGGTGCTGGCCTCCTGAGAATTTGTTGTTGTTGTTGTTGTTGTTGTTGTTGTTGTTGTTGTTGTTAGAAGGTTTTATGCAGTATGGTCAACTGGTCACTGAGGTGGAAGTCTGGAATCTAAATAAAGGATAGAGCTTAAATTTGACATTACATACTAAATTTGCAGAAACATGGGTCTGGGATTTTTGTGTTTAACACTAGAGGGGAAATTCTGAAACAGTAATAATTTTACTTTCATTGTCATTACAAAGAAGAGGGGTGCTCACTATATAATGGCAGAATTCTTGCTTTTGTGCATCATTTTTTTTTTTTAGAAAACTTCCTACTTACTTCTGATCATTTAGATTTATACTCAGAGTGCAATTCAGAAGTATGTCATTTTACTTCAAATTATTTTATGTATGTTGATCCAGTCTGCAAAAATGCTGAATAGGTTTCAGAAATCTCTTGTATATCTTACTTCATTTCTCCAGTAAGTTTGGTGGAGATAAGCAGCACTAATATTATCATCTATGTTTTACATTTTAAGAACACTGGACAGGAAGTTGGGGAATTTTGAAATACTCATTCAAGGTCACAGAACAAAACCAGAAACCAGATCTTTCAGCCCAGTTCTGTCCAGATGTTTCACTTTCAGTGCTTAAAATAAATGAAAGTATTAATCAAGATGTTATTGCTTTGCCAGCATTTTAATAGATAATTCAGTAACATAATGTCCACTTGAGAGTAAATCATAGTAATTTGGGAGCTTCTCATCATTGTTAGTGTTAGATTAGTAATTGCCTCTTTTGCTGTCCTCTTTGTTAGGAAGGTTCAAAGAAAAGCTTAGGCAAACATTATGGAAGCACGTGTCATGGCTGGTATGTATTTTGAAGAGAAGAAAATCTTGTAAGTAAAGCAGATAGGGAGGTGTGACATAACTGAACATAAAAATATCTGAGAAGACAAATAGCTTTTGGATAGCTTTAGACTTACAGATGAATTAAAACCTCTCAGCAAATAGACTAGAGCAGTTGATCACTCAAATTGCAATTTTTAAAAATGCAGAAGCAGTACACTTAGAATATTGTCTTCATGTCAGAAATGCACCTTTGTTCTTGAAAATGATAAAAAATTACAATCGATCCTTACAACTGTTCTGTTCATCTTTATTGATCAGGTGCAAGAAAGATAAATCGTAGCCCAAATAAGATTATAGTAAATGTTAGCATCGTAGGGGACTACAGGTTGATAGAGAGCCATTCATCATCTCAAATGGTGACCTGTCCATGGCTCCAGCCACCCTGACTCTGCTGTCTAATCACATAGCTATTGATTTTATCTACATCCTAGAAACCTGGATGTGACTGTCATTGGGCAGCTCAGATTGTTAAATGCAAAGGGGTCGCTGGTTTGAAGAGAATTTCATTTTCATTTTCTCATCAACCAATAGTGATTTATTAAAAAATAAACTACCCCAAGTCATGCACGTGAAACCTGAGTGATTAGGCAATAAAGGCACCCAATAGACTACCCAATAGACCACTGTATTGTGTAGTGGTTTTGTTGTTGTTGTTGTTGTTGTTGTTGTTAATTTTATTTTATTTTAATGGTACATTCTAGATGTACATAGTGATAACTTTCATCATAGAGGATTTGTACCTGTACATGACATATCTTGTTGCTGCTTTTTTTCTCATTCCCCTCCCCTTACCCCCTCTTCCCTCCCTATTTACAAAAGCTTTGTTTCCATTTTTTCCTTCCATTTCTTATTTCTCTTGTCCTCTGCTCCCTTCGTAGTGGTCTTTTGTACTGCCATGTATTTTGAAAGATATTTCATTCAGTCTGAGGGCTTATGGGCTCCTATAGGTCACCCACATTGTAAGACTGGGTTCAAAGTAGCTAGTCAGAATATTTAATTTTTAATTTTACTGCTCTAAGAAAGGTATTATTTTGTCATTGCAACTCAGTTTATGTTACTTATGTGTTCGTATAATAGTATGAACATTTTTGTACTAAAATTACCAAAGTTTGCCACTTTTTTTCTACTAATTTATTATAAATTTTGATGCTCTCTTGATCTTGTGGAGGTAATAGAACAAGTTCTATTTCATAAAGGATCTTGAGAACAAAAATATTATGTAAAAGATGTAATCCTTTAATATCCTAGTTGGATTACTGATGTAATAGTCAGATATCAGTGCATGTGAATTTCATTCTGGATTTCAGCATTGCAGTAGTAGATTGCAGATAGCATAGATCTAAGTAAAAAGTTAGAAATTTTCTCAGGAGGATCAAATAATGGTAAATTATAACTCTGAAAGTTTACTCTATAAATATATTTTTTATACACACACACATATCAGCAGTGGTGTTGTTATTTAAATGAATAATCTTGCATGTATTTCTGTAAGTATCCATGTGACTTATATAAGAAAAATTCCTACTGTATGAGTGACTGAATATTTTTGAAATTGTGATTTTTCCACACCTTTTGTCTGCTTGGATAGTGAACACTGTCAATCTTTGTCTACAGAGCTCAGAGTTCTACAAGGTCACCACGGAGCAGTATCAAAAAGCTGCTGAGGAAGTAGAAGCAAAGTTCAAGTAAGTTTTAATACTATTATAATAAGATTGCTCTTAACCAAATGAAAGCCCAGTTTTGTTGCTTTCTGAGCAGAAGACGGATTGTTATGTAGCTCTCTGGAATACTTGCAAGTGTTTTGGAGTGGATGAGATAGGGTCCTGTTACCTGCTGTCCTGGAATTCAGATAAAACAAAAGGGCATTTGCTGAAACCTTACTGCAACTTAGTCTGTTTTTTGGACTAAGGGAAATTTGAAAGCAATAGTAATAGAATTTTCATTTAGAATAATATATAAGGTAGAGTGTCCTTGATTGTGAAGGTGCTATTAATTTACTACCTATATTAGTGAAAACTGTTCACTTTTGTATAGTGAAATGATGAGCTTGTCCAAATTTGGATATCCACCTTACTTGTGTTTGAACTATTTTTTATTTCTTCACATGTACCTTTAAAGCATTTAAATCATAGACTTCACCTTGCCCTTGATTATGAAAGCGATGTTAAATTGCTACCTCTACTAATCCTTGGGATGTTTAAATGAATGTTCTATAATGGATGGATCAAAGTGTCTGTGACCCATAGCCTTATATTTTCCCTTTACTGCCAGTTCTCGTATTAGGTAAGAAGATATCATTCAGAATTTTCCTGAGTATATAAATGATTTCATTGTATAATCCCTGTGTTAGTCGCACATGTGCAAATTAGTGTAGGGGGGAAAAAAAGGGTGTTGTGACAGGTTTATTTGAAAGATTGCATTGGGCTCTGACCTCCTCCCTCGTACATGTTTATAAACATTTGATAAAATGATTAAACCCTAAGGTAGAGTTATTAGTTTCTGCTATAGTGCAGTTTGTGTGGTAATGGATATTAGTGTCAGTTTAATGTTGATTAAAATAAGATTTTTTCAAAAAGTGGTTTGAATTCTGTTTAAACAGATGAAAATCTTCAGGCTTTCTTAAATTACCACTTTTAAAGGCAGTGGACAGAGATCCTCTAAGAACGGGTCACAGATATCCCTCTTAAATGTTAATGTGAGATTTTAAGAATTTAAAGACTTGGTACATTGGATATTAAAACGTATCCTGAATATACTTTAAGTTGTATATTTTTTCCCTATAAACCTTTTGTCTGTGTACTATGAGAACCTTTGACTTAGCACTATATCTTCATTATAGGATAACTATGAAAATAATTATAATTTAAGATAAATCAGAGATCATTTTAATCGATAAGGGTCTATGGAGTTTTTATAAAGATGATGGTATTTAGTTGAGGTTTAAGAGAATACTGAGTAGGCTGAAGGGGAAGATATTTAGGAGGAAAATCGTGCTTGCTAGTTGGATGATAACTTTAGTGAAGATCAGTGGTGTGGACTCTAGGAGATTATTGCAAGATAAAGTTAGGAGACATCAAAGGGTACATAGGTGATGGGCTGGGAAGCTGGGCTTCATTTGACAGGATGTTATTAACAGTGTTTGGCCAGGTGAGCACCTGATCTCTGTGCGGCTGGAGGAATAGTAATCTGACAGTAGACATGAGGTTTGGCCGAAAACATGAGAAACAACCAGAAGTACAAGATGGGAGGTCCCCTGACGCGACAAAGAAAAAAGATTAGTACAAAACAGTCATTGAAAGATTGGCTATTGATTGGTGTATTTGTTTGCCAGAGCTGCATAGTGCCTCAGACTGGGTAACTTAAATAACAAATTTACTTTCTCACAATTCTGGAGGCTGGAAGCCTGAAATCCAGGTGTTGGCAGGGTTGGATTCTTGTGAGGCCTCTCTCCATGGCCTGTAAGTGGCCGTCTTCACCCTGTGTGTCTTCCCTCTGTGCATTTCTGTGCCTAATCTTAAAAGTAATGATATCAGTCATATGGGACTAGAGCCCACCTTAATGATCTCATTTTAACTTAATTACCTCTTTAAAAGACTCTCCAAATCCAGTCATATTTTGAGGTACTGGGCATCAGCACATAAATGACGGAGGGGGGGGCACAATTCAATCCAAAGTGTTTGGATAAAAGAGGTAAAAGAACCAAAAATATGAGTTTAGCAGATTGAAAAACTGGTGGAAGCTGGATTTTATAGATAAATAAGTCTGGTGTTAGATGAAAAAATCTCCCTTGAAGCCTTACCCAGCTGCATGTCATGCCATTGGAGAACCAGAGACTATATGGAACACAAAAATAAATGTTCTGGTTACTTAACCTTCTACAAGACAGCATGGATCTGTAGGTTAAACGTTGTCTCATACAGAAACTCAGTAGCATCATTCTCTGTATCTCTTAAGATAATAGTCTTTATATGATTCTGTTTTCATTTGGTTAAACTATAGTAAGGATTTGGCCTTACCAAACAAAAGTCTGGACTTTGTGTCAGGCCCTTGCAAGGTAACCTCTAAGCCCTTAGAATTTCTTTAGTGATAGAAATTGTTTTTCATGGTGGGCCCCCACAGCCAGTGTAGTATCAATGGGGAATAGAGTGGGGATGCTGTAGACTGATTGACTCGTGGGCAGTCAATCAATAGAACTGTATAATGAGGCTTCAATAAAACTGCACTTTAAAGCACTGGTAATTGCCCCTGGTTGATAATACTCTCTGTGTATTGTCACACATCAATACCAGGAGGGTAATAGGTCCTGAGGACAAAAGGAAGCTTTGCAGTTGGAACTCTCCCAGACTTCTGTGCATCTCTTCTTTTGCCTGATTTTATGTCATTTCCTTCTTAGAAGACAACTGAGTTAATAGCTTTCAGTGTGTCCTGTCAGACATTTTAGCAAAATATCGAACCTTAGAGTGGTTTGTGAACCCTGCTACACTTGATTTAGATGTCAAAAGTGAGGATAGTCCCAGAGACCATACCCTCACACACTGCCATGTGGCTGACTACAATACAAACAAAATCCCAGGTTTTACACACTGTGAAAGAATTTCAAGAGTTACTGTTTGGGCTGGGGATGTAGCTCAGTGATATGGCTTGCCTAGCATGTACAGTGCCCTGGGTTCCATCTTTAGAACTACACATACACACAAAGGCAGAACAAAAACAAAATACTAGTATTTTAGAGGGCAGTTACTTTATACCTACATATCCTTTTCCTCCCTAGCTGCTGCCTGCTAAACTTAGTAGAATATCGTATTTTGATTTGCAATGAGCTTGTTAGCTTCATACATAGGAAGTGACAATATGTTGACTATAAGGAGTTTCTACCACCTGACACAGAGATCACTTGGTAGACCTGTTTCTCAGAAATTTGACCATCTCAGATAATCACATAGAGCAGTATGCTTTATTTTTTTTTCCACTGCATGACAAAGCCATCTTGCCTAGCCTGATCATTTTCATGGTTTCCCATCTGTACAAGCAGATTTGCACCTGCAAGCTTCACCTTGAAGATCTCTGACCATTTTGAACATGCACTCAGCCATCCCTCTTAGGCAACAAACCCTGAAAGACTTCAAAGAAGATTTAATTGATTTTATCTGATAGAAGTAGGATTTATTTGGATGCATCTTGGCTACGGGAGATGGAAGCTTTTAAAACTAGTTTCAAGAGCCATGTTATATGCCTGATAGAAGGTCACACACAATCCCTGTAAAGGAAAAAAAATCCAAGAACATTTGATGCTGCATGTGACTGACACCAGTAACATCAGCCCATCCCACCAGGACAGCTAATGGAATTATTTTAAGGATGCTTAAAAGAGTAACTCGGCAGTAGACCATTTAAACATTTCAGAATTAAAGGGTTTCCCCTACTTTATCCACATGTGATTCATTCATAGACGCTCCTATGAGATGTGCTCCCTGTTGTATTCTGAGTATTCATCCGTGTAGAAGACAGGCAGGAACTTGCCAGCCTGGGGCTTAGAGTTCCTCACAGAAGAACAAAAGGAAGACAAACTTTAAAATGAAGATCTTTTTTAAAAACTACAGTTTTATAGTTACATGTAATATTTTTTAAAGTAATATCTATAATTATCTAAGTGAGAATTAAAGGACTTAAAGTTAGTGAATTCGTGCTGTTTATTTTCCTGTAGGAACTTTATTCCTGTAATAACTTTAAAATTTCAACCACAAAATGTAAATCACTGAATAAATTCACCATTTTTTTAGCTGTTACTCAAAAGACATGCCTCTTTTTTTTTTCTAATCCCTCTAAAACAATCATTATAAGGACTTCATATCACATCTATTGCCCTTTGTTATTCTCTACTAAATGGAGTAAATTATGGTGCTGGTTCCTAATTATATGGTTATACCATGTTACACTTCAGCTAAATGAAATTATGTTTTATATTAATCCTTACATTCCACCTTATACGTAATTAAGTAAAATATTATATTGAATAATGTTACATGGGGTTGGAAGTGTAGTTTAGAGGTATGGCACATGGCAGCATACATGAAGCTCTGGGTTTGATCCCTAGCACTGCCAAAAGAGAAAAAAGAAAGAAAAGGTTACATCTATTATCTAAGGCAAAGGTCTACCACAAAATAAATGTTCAATATATATTAGATTTGATTGTTAAATTCAAGTTATAAAACTGTGCCATAGCAGAAATTTCTGTTTTGTTCCTTAAACCCCAAATAGAATATTAGAGTGTAGACTCTTAGAGTCCATAGTCTCGCCAAGATTGCAAGCACATGAAGCACTTGTGACAGCGTAGTGTGTATGGGTTGTGTAGCAGCAAAGCAGTCAGAGTGCTGCATCAGACTCTGATATTTCTAGGTAGATTGGAACTGATATAACTTACCTATAGAAAGGAACAAACAAGTGTTGAAACACACATGAAATATTTTTAAAATATAAAAGCAAATGTAAGGCAAATACCAAAAATACTGTAAAGATAATATAAACATTATAAGGACAATTAGTATCAGACATAAGAAAAGCATTTTAAAGATGCTTTTATCCCCATGCTGGCCTTTAGGTAATGAAGTGACCAGTTTCTACTTTGCATTTGAAAAATAAAAATGTATGGAAAGCGACATAGTTCCCTAAAAATATTTTGGGAATGGTTTCAGTAAAGGTATAACTTTCCCACTTGGCTTGAGTTTCTTTGAAAGATAAAGCACTTGTAAAAGGTATGATTTTATGAAATCCTGCATGAATACAGGCAGTGGTCCTTTGTGTGCCAGATTCTAGGAGGAGTTTTCACTTTTAACCTTAAATGAAGTTGTTGAAACCTCACATGCAAATTTATGGCCATGGGAAGAAGCTTGGGTTATTCTTACAAAGTATTAGAAGATAAGTTACCCTGTAGGAATAGTTTAGGTGGTTTACAAGTATCTGGTGAATGCTCTGTGAAACTTGTGCAGATAAAATACATTTCGTTAAGTATTGCTATGTAGTCAAAGATTTGTTTTGTTTTGTTTTGTCTATGGTAAACCCTTTACTTTTAACATATCCTTGTTTTTTTATTTAGGATTTCAGTTAGCAGTCATGTTTTTTGCCTTTTTGAGGTGTAGGATTGTTTTAGCTGTGCTGTGAATGAATTTGTAAAGCTGAGGCTGTTGCACCAACGCAGTCTGCAGGTGTTTCTTCTGTTCGCTATAATTACAGCAGAGATCATGGACAGTTGTAAGCAGTAGTGCTTAAAGATCCTGCTTAATTGGCTGTAAAATAATTAAATAAGATTTTGACTGGCAAATTTATAATTCTGTTAGATGCACAAGCCAGTGCACCCAAATGTCAGTGTGACTTCAATTTGGAAATATTAGATTAATAGAACTAATTGTACTGCAGGTACAAAGTTTACTCTGATTAATAGTCTTAAATCTCTTCTAGAAGTGTGGTCAGGTAAATTTATGTTACTTAGCTTTTTACCTAAACTTTTAATTAAAAGTTCTTTCAAAAGTTTGAGCTAGTCAGTTTCACTGTGCTGTGCTTTCTATTTCCTCTGAAGTTGAGCTCTTGGAATTTTTCAGTGACTCCAGCTGCCTTATTGAATAACTTGCCTTATCAAAAGGATTAACATTATATACTGTTGCACATGTATTTGTATCTGCAGCAGCTGACAGGAACCCTGCACATCATCTCTAACACTTACTGATGTCTGCTTATAACTTACTTTAGTGTTACGTGAATGGATCTGATATACCAAATGTACATGATAAATGTTTTATCTCCGATTCTCATTGATCAATTTTGAAATGATCAAATGGTTTGTCTCAGTAAGACACTAATTCACACTGATCAAATCATAAATGATCAAGTTGACTTGGTTTCTGCTGAACACAAATTGTATTAAAACATTACTTGAACATGCTGCCAACTAATGCGGGAGTTTTGTTACCAGCAGTTACATTATAACTAAGAGTTATTGTATCATAAAGGTATCTCCTTCATAATGAAAAGTTTACACAAGAAGAAAAGAATGCCATATTATGGGAAGAACAAGGCTTCAGGCAAGGATCTGGGCTTTTACTAACTAATTAAACTCTGCATTTGTATTGGGCCTTTCTTCCCCCTATTTTAATTTGAAGAGCTGTGAGCAGGAAATATAGCAGCTGCAGCGGTGACATTTTATTCCCTATGGTCCTTTGGAGCCAAGTAACATCTTGATTGTTTAGTAAGAGAATAATTGAAGTGGCAAAACTTATCCCTGTACCCCTTGCATGTAAGTGTCTTAGTTACAATTACATTTTTAGAAGCTCAGAGTTATTCATTGGATTTTGTTTTTTAAACATCAGCACACCTACATCAGCTTCCATAGTATTTCATGTGCCCTCTGTACTGTACACAGGATTTTAATTTGAAATTGAGGAAAGATGTTTGTGCTTAAGAATATACTTTGCATGTGAAGTTAATGGTAAATACACAATTAGACTGAAATGTAGACTTGGTTATTTAGAACCCCGAATTCCAGGCAGTTTATTATGTTTTTGACTTACTATCTTATATCTTCCATCAATAGAATGTAAACTGTAACTCTCACCCTCTTTAGAGAATGCAACTTGAGAAGGTTTAAAAGTTATGAAAAGAAAGTTTTCATTAATTCTCATCTAAAAAAGAAAATAAAGGTCTTCAGTTGTTGTTTTATTCACCTGTAAGACCTAGCTACCTTTAGGTATGTTTTAGATGATGTTGTAATTTCTTCTGTATCTCATCAGGGATATGTAGAGTAGACTAGCTTTCGAGCTATGAATCTGGATGGTTGGCTTTTTGGTTGGTTTTTGTTTGGTTTTTGGTTGACTGATTTGTTGGTTGATTGGTTTTCCTTGCAGTACCAAATTACCTCCAGGGAAAGTAAGATCTGCTTTAGAGTACACCAGTATTTGACAATACTTCTTATGATAAACGTTTACAATTGGTTACATTTGTCAAGAACCTCCAGGTGATTAGTTGTTTTTTTTTTTTTAATGTTTTCCCCTTCTAAGACTGGAGCCCTTCTAATCAGATCTGTCTGATTTAATATTTTGTTTCTTTTTATTACTTGGATCTCTGTACTTACTCTACATACTGTTTTCTAAGGTAATAGAAGTAAATGCTAAGAAACATTGGGAGTTAGATATTAATCATATATTTCTATACTTCCTGGCCATTCCCACTGAATTTCACCACTCAAATCACTGGTATCCTGAAGAAAGAGACAGCACAGGATGGAAAAGCTAATTGGAGTATAGGACTAGAAAGAGAGCAGGGCTGTAAAGCAGGGACAGGCAGTATTGTCTCTTCCTGCAAAAACAACAGTACAGGCTGTGACTCCACCATCTCATGAACTTCTGCATTTGGTCCCAAGGTCAAGAGGATCACTAAGGAAATCTTCTCATCCCTTCAGTATAGTGTGTGAAGAAATCTTAGGTCATAAAATAAGCCATGAAGGTATAGCGAGATTAGCCTCATCCTGTCACAAATGTGTGACCTAAAGTTTCCTTCTTTGTTCTCACTGTGGCAGTTGGAGTTTTCGGGGGTGGCTCTGGGTGTCTTCTTTCATTTAATGTAATCTGCTTACGTGTACCATGTAAATGATCAAAACCAGTCTGTTACTTTAAGTTCATGACCCTAAGCTCCTGTATTCATGATCCCTTCTTTGTGGAATAACAGATTGTACTGTTTTCCCCTGCAGGAACATTAGCATTGAACTTTCTTCCTTAATCAATACAATCCATTAAGAATCTAGTATAACCTACATGTTATATGAAATATTAATTTTATCCTGTTAGTTAGATAAATGAAGAGTCTGCCAGAGTGATAGCTTGTTTCTTTCCTTGTATCATAATATATGAAATGAGAATGTTTGTGAGTTCTAGGGTACATGGTATTTTGGAATTTGTTTATTGATCCTTGCTTATTTGAGTAATTAACTGTATGGTTCATAGGTTCCCAAAGTTGTTTCTAACTGGAGCTACTGAGTTTTTCTTTCTCATTCGAACCAGAGTTCATTTACTTTTTAAAGGCTCCAGTTGAAAGTAATTTCTTTGATTTTTCCTTTGATGCTTTCAAAGATAGGAAACATTATTTGGCTTTTTGAGTGCCACTTAGCTACGGGTAGGAAGCAGTGAAGCTTGCAGGAGGGCCTATTAAAGTTAATTATTATCTGACTGACCTGCCCCAGTATAAAATGTCCAAGAAGAGTTCCAGAAGGTAGATTTTTAAATTCTGTCCTTGTGTCAAATTTACAAAGTTAACCATCTTAAGACTTGAGCTTGATTAAAAATTGCATTGAAGAAAGGTCCCACCAAAAAATGATAGCTTTCAGGATAATCTGGGGTATTGTATAGTTTCCACTACGCATTACCCCTGCTTACTTGTTATCACCCCAGAGTTTGGTAAGCTCATTCCAAATGCTATCAGTTTTTCCCTGCTTTCAACCAGATAAAGAACTTACAGATATATATAGTTGAACCATTCACTATGTCTGAATAAACCTCATAGTAAAATTGGATCTCAAACTTTCAGGATAATTGTACCTAAACCAGTGTTGCCCTTGCTCATTTCAATATATAATTACCAAATCATCCTTCATGGTTTCAGTCTATGAATAAGGATTCCTATTTCTGGCTCTTCTGATTTTTCTTAGGAAGTAAGAAAACAAAATACAAAAATTGATGATTTGTATTAAAATATAAAAGTTCTGCATATTTTAAGATACCATTAAGAGAATTTTTAAAAATGGGCAAAAGACTTGAACAGACACGTCAAAGGAAGATATAAGAATGGCCAATTAGCACATGAAAAGGAACTCTACATCATTAGTTGAACAGCGAAATTCAAATGAAAATTGTTTGAATGATGAAAATAAAAAAGATTGACAATTACAATTGTCCAAAAAAATGTGGAGAAACTAGGATTCTCATGTTTTGCTGGTGGGAGTATAAAAAATGGCAAAACCACTTGGGAAAACTTTTGGGAGTTTTCTGAGGTTTTTTAAAAATCGATTAAACATGCATTTTCTGTATGACTCAGCAATTTCAGACCTAGCCATTTACCCAAAAGAAATAAAAATGTACATACACAAAAAGACTTGTGTAAATATGTTCATAGCACTTTTATTCATAGTAGTTAAAAACTAGAAACAGCCCAGGTGGTCATCAGTGGGAGAATGGATAAACAGATTGTGGTATGTTCATACAATGGAACACTATTCAGCAGTGAGAGCAGAGGGAGAGAGCCATCAATACAAGTGACATAGATGAATCTCAGAAATACTATATTAAACAGAAAGAAGCTGGACATAAAACAGTTAGTACTCGGATTCCATTTATATGAAGCTCAAAAATAAAATTATATTGATAAAAATGTGAAAGTATTTGGCAGGGATAGAGGGGGCCTTGATTGGAAAGGGACACAGTGAACCTTCTGAGGCACTGAATAGTCTCTAGTGTTCAGGTGAGAATTAAATAGGTATATATGATTTTAATACACTATAAACACTTAAGATCAGTGTATTCTGTTATATGCTACTTGTACTTTAAGTACTCTGAATTCATTGTTAATTAATTTTAATTGGGAAAAATACTAAGACTGTTTGGAATTCCCAGCTTCTAAGTGCATTTTACCCCAGATAAAATGTTTCTTCAGTTTTATCATAGTCTTAAGAAATTTAGGTTTACTAATCCTATTCGTAATCAAATTTTTTCATTAGAATTTGAAGCCCTTATCTCAAAGTCAGGCCTGTGTTCTGTATGTTTCATTACTATAGGAATAGGGAGGAATACCTCTTGCTTTTGTTGGTTCTCCTAGGAATTAATGTTTCCCCCTTAATAAATTACATTTCCCTTTTGTACTCTCTTCTTTAGCTGCAGCCTTATAGGTAGGTCTGGTTAAATTTGCCAAGTTATTTTTGACGAAGGGATTTTGAAAGCAGTATTTGTAAGTGAAACATTTGTATAATAAGTAACATTCGTGCTTTTTTATATAATAATTGTAGGCAGCAATTTGTTCATACCATTTATTGAGTCCTGGCAGGGTGCTTGAAAACTTGTACAAGCTTGCATCTTGGCCCTTCCCTACATGTTGAAACGAAAGCACACATGTTCACATGTTAAAGTGTCGCCAGGCATCCCCATCCATCCCCAATTTGCTCACATGGCTGCCTTAAGTTACTTTACGTGCATTTTTATATGGTGGCCATCAGTTAAATTACCTCGCTCCTTTTGTGAGTGTGTATGTCTAAATGCTGGTAATCAGCTGCATCCCTTGAAAATTGATAGATGTGCTCATTAAGAGGCGTTCTTGCTCTTGGCTCTGTTTCACAAGTCACCTCAGCTAGTGTTTCTGGATGAAGCTGGCAAGAAATACTGTTCAGTGATACATCTGGCTTTATACTCCTTTTCAAGGATTAAAACCTCCATTTTTGGTATGTTAAACATGCATTGTAGGGATCTTACAAGCAAAAAGAAGTCAGCTATTTGCTAATTACAGTATTTGCACAAGAAAGACCAAGGGCTGCCGCTGTTGTAGGGCAGGATTTTTTTTTTTTTTTTTTTAGTGCACTGCCATTTGCTCCTCATTTTATCCTCTTGTGCTTCTGCCTACACAAATACCTATTTATTTGCAAGACAGATCTGTCTGTGGAGACTCAGAAGTCCACAGCTTGCCACTGGCACAGATCTCAACAAAGCTGCCTGTGTTCAGCAAAGTTTATGATTAGGATTTTGAAGGTAGCCTACACCTGTTTCGGCTTTCAGGATGAAAAATGAATTGCCAATTACTGTCGACATGTTCACATACAACACTTCATATGGTAGAAGCCTGCTCAGCCTGCTTTCTGCTGGGCCCCCAACTAGGAAACCATCAGTTCTGGAAAAGGGGTGTGTTGGCAAGGAGAAAAAGAGAAAAGGGGATCCATCTCTGATCCCTTTTCATTTTTCATTTTTGTGTAGGCTCTGGGCAGGAGGTCAGCCCCTCTCACCTTTGTTTCCCCAGCAGAGCTCTTGAACAAGATGAAGTGATCAAAGCCTGGTGCCAGCGCATAGTCACAGTCTCATTACTTTGCAAGCTGCACACCCAGATGCTGCTGTTTTCTGCATCAGGCCTCACTGATTTACATTCATAACGCCTCCATTACAGCTCGTTTGGTACTACACATTGCTAACCAGTTCAGGTCTTCACTGGGAGAGGAAAACATACAAATCTGTGAAGACTTCACTGACGTACATTTTTTTTTGTCACAAAAATAGATCTTTATTATACATCATGTGTCTAAAATCATAAACACATAATAATTTTTAAAAATGGATTAGTCTCCTAAATTATGTGGAAAACAAAATGTGGGATTATAAACTAAAGTTATATTATTAGCCTTTGTACTAATAGGTGACACCTTTGCTTTGAAGAACTTAATACATCATTAATAATACGTCCATTCATCAAGGGTCCATTTGATGCTCTAAGTTTTGTTGGCATTGGAAATACAGAAATTTAAGCGTGAGTCCCTGTGCTCAAAAGTTTTAAACTCACTGAGATCATTAACTCTAGTGGAGAGTTGTCAAACTCTGATACAAGAATTATAATTTTTGTATTTTTTCAAGAAAAACTTTAAGTACAATTATCTCACATCTACCAGATAGTTTTTATATATTGGAAATATTAAAAATGACTAAAATGTGGTGAATGCCAACATGAAGTTACAAACAAAATTTTGTAAAAATAAGACTCGTAGGGGTGCTGAGTTGCACGTAGGCAAGCAGCGTGAACTGGGTTGTCTTACCTGGAGATCTTAATAAGAAGAAAGCAAAGGGAATCATACTGCAGATGGTCAGGACAAATGTGGTGGGAAGTTGGGTGAAATATGAGGCCATATTCATGTATCATACTTTAAAGGAGTTTAAATACTGTGCTTTGAAAGGTAATGTTTATAAGATAAAGATTCAACCAAAAATTCTACCTTCTTGGGAACATTTCTTTTTTCTACTACCTACCCTATCCTTACTTCTAGATTTTATTGTTTCTAGAAGTCTTCTTTCAAATATAGAAATACACTATTAGGCACATATTTGTCGGCATATGTTTGTAACAATAATTATTATCTACTCTATCATTATTGTATTTGTACATTGATTTCCACTCAAAAATGAGCACATATTACTTTGCCATATTAACTGTCTCATAGAAGATTCAGGGACTTCAGAGAATAGGACATGGGAAATAGTCATTTTGATTGAAAAGCTGGGAAAAAGAGTTCAGGAAAGATTTGATTCTTGGGATGCTGTCAGAAGAACTATTAGGGCATTGGAAGAGAAGGAGCCTTATCTTATTCCACTGAAATAGTTAGTGTGAACTTTTTAAATATTCCCACCTGTGGTCTCTTCGAGTGGTACCCCAAGAATGTACATGGAACCAAATTTTTCATGTTGTTGCAATGAAAAGTGTTAGAGGCAAATTTATAGGGCTTATTTTATATGATTTCTGTGGATGTCCAGTCTTTTATGTTTATAACTCTGAATGCAATCAAAATATGTTAAATTAGTTTACATTCTAGGTAAATTTTCTATTGGTAGTCTACTTGAAGTAAGTAATATTAAGTAAACCTTTTTAATGTATTCTGTCTTTTTCCCATTGAATTTTACAACCAATTTTTGCCTCTTGGTGTCCCCTTTAGAGAAGAGTCCAGGAAGTAAGAATACAAAATTAGTCAATACTATTGGTTTTTTCGAAATTATTGAAATAATTTTTTTTTCTTCCTTGTAACAAGAAAAGTGTAATTTTTCTCCTCTTTTCATTTCCCAAGTCAGCTCTTTAAAAGTAAAGTGTATGAAATTGTAGTTTGGTATTCATCCTTCCCCATTTATCTCCATAAATAGAAATCTTAATAAACTTAGGTTTTGTATTATTTCATACAAAATATAATGTTATACTACATATATTTTAACTTACATTTATTGTTATAGATATATCCCACTCAGTTAACACATATACATTCAACTCGTTTTTTTTGTTTTTTGTTTTTGGTTTTTTGTTGTTTTGTTTTGTGGTGCCGGGGATCAAACTCAGGCCCTTGTGCTTGCAAGGCAAGCACTCTAATCACTGAGCTAAATCCCCAGCCTCAACTCGTTTTTTTAAATACCTGCATGTATTCCCTGGCATTGATCTACCATAATATATTGAACCTTTTGCCTACTAACAGATATTAAGGTTGTTTCAAATGACTTTTTTTAATGGTTAAAAAACAAAAGGCTGCAGTGAAATTTAAACCCTTGGGAATTAGTACATACTTTGATTTCCATAGCATCAGTTGAGTTTGAATACAGCCAATCCTTTCAACTGTATAACATTAAGCTACTTAACCTCTTGAGCTTCTTTTTGCCGATGTAGGAAATGTATACATGCATAACATCTCATTGGGTTATTATAGGAGTTAGTGAAATAATACAGGTAAAATTCTAGGCAGTTAGTAGGCACCCAGGCTTATTCAGGGTCAGTTTCTTTAAGGATCCAGTAGGGATAGAGTTGTCAAAGCCCAAGTTATTTGACCTTACACAGCTTATCACAATGTGAGTCTAAATCCAGCCTTCCAAGTCTATTTATTTATTTATTTCTCTATTTTAAAAAAGAAAGGCTGTTTTGTGAAAATGTTAGGCTTTTTTGACTTGTGTAATTTAAAAATACCACATTTTGGCAGAACCTTTGCACTTTTTGCTGCTAGTTTGTAATTCCCTAGAGGTGAATTGAGAAGATTAGTGGTAGAACTTTTTCCATTAACTCTGGGAAGAACTACAGAGCAAAAAATTGTCCTTTGGCAGAAATGTCAATCCACACCTCTTTTGGAGCATTTGGAAACTAAAGCACTGAGAAGCTGATTTAATAGGAGAATTGAAAACCAAAATGTATACACATCTTCACTTTTTCGAACTGACGACAAGACAAATGAAAAATACATTCTCAGAACTTGATGATGCAGAAAAAATAAGATTGTTGCTCCAGAGAGTGCATTAAGACTAGGATCTTTAAAAGATTTGAGTGCTAAGCTTTTGGAGAAAGGCTGATCCATTCTTATTAATGATACATCTATTTGTACTTAGTGCCATAAAATTTCCGTTTTTGTATGATGGAATATCTAGGAAGTAGATTTAAGAAAAAAGGAAAGTTAATATGCTACAGGTTTTGCTGTAGCAGCTACAAAAAATACACTTATTTGTTCATGTTTGTGGTTATTGGTCTTCCTGATTTTTTTTTCTTTTTAACTTATCAGGACTTCTCTTAGTTTTTCCATCTGTAAGATCAGTATAATTATAATGAAATAATAAATATCCACACGTGCAAAATTTTTATTGGATATAACACTTACAGATATCTTTCATACAATTCAATGGACTTACTCTAGCAAGTTACTTCTTATCACCCCCCCCAATGTAAGATACAGTTTTCTACACCTATTAAAACGATGTTAGTAACAGAGATGTCATATAAGAATTAAATGAGGTCCATTCATGTTCTTGGCTCATCCTCAGCAGTCAGTCGTTAGCTAATTATTATAGTCATCAATAACTCAAGTTTCTATTGAGTGACTTTTGTGTTTTTTAATTGATGCCCATCATATACTATAATCCAATATCTGTTTCCTCAGAGGATAATCCCTGGATATAATAAAATTGCAATTGAGAATATACCATCCTTCAAAAAAGCTTGTGTTTGAAGACAAATATTTTCTGTCAAATCATTAACCAACAGTTAGCAATACTGCTCAAAACAGTAATGAAATTTTAGCATGTTGAATGAGAACTACGCAGTGTAGTTACAAGTGTGTCTGAAATACTGTGCTCAGATAAATGCTGCTGTTATTAACTCATGGTATAGTTATCACCTAATACCTTGTCATATCTTTAGAACATTTATATATATTTGAGATCGTGGGCAATTATGGGCTGGTGGCCTTTACTAAACTAGAAGATTCTTCCTAAAATTTGTCCTAAAGTCAGTTGCTTGGCACTTGGATCATATTTTATCCCCCGAAATAAAAATGATACTTGCGATTAAGTGTTTAGGTTAGTCCTTAAAAGCCTGATTAGCCCATTTGTTTACAACTAAGAAGGGAGGTTGGGGACAGTGAAGAAGCAAGAAGAAAACGTAGTACAGTTGTATATATGTGAGTATATGTGTGTATGTTTAAACCACATTTTGGATTTAGAAGGCTTTACTAACCTAGTCAAGGAATAGTTTTATTCCTACAAAAAAGGACTGCAGAAGCCTTAGAAAAAATAACTCCCTCCCTATCTCCCAGTATATCTGATAGTTTTTAAACATTTTATTTAGCAGTTAGTAGAATCCTATTTCCAGATGAAATCTTGTATAGCCCTCTAATACCTACAACTAATAATATATAATTTTATTAGTATAGAGAACAATGAAGCTTATTTTCATGAATACAACATTTAATAATTTGGGGCTAAGGATGACAGCTACTGTCTTATTTCAGCTTCAACACCCAAATTTATTTACTTGGTTACAGTGTTGAGATAATCCTGCTTTTCAGTGATAAGTAGTGGCAAATGATAATAGTTTTTTTTTTTCCTAACAGCTTGTCTTGCAATCACAAGATACTTATCCATCAGTCCAATCTATATGATTAAAAGAAAAATAAATTTCTCCTTCAAAGCTGAGTAATTGACAGTATCTAATAAATCATAATATAGAAGTTGGGATAAACATCCAAAACTTATAATATTAAACCACAATATCAAAATAACCTTTGACACCTCCTTCCTGCACTTTAGAGCTCATTCATTAAAAAGAACACATACTGCCTACCCCATCTTGCTTTTGCTCATGTTTTCCATCCACAACCTAGGATACCTTTCTTTCTGTTTACCCCCATGAGCTCCTCCATTTATCATGACCACTCTTGTGTGTTAATTTCTGTTTTCCTTGCAAAATCTTTTTTTTTAACACCTCCATTGATTGATTGATTGCTTATTTAACTAAGACACTACAGTTAATTGTTCCCTTTATGTTTGCGTAACTCAAGCCCATATGTATGTGGCAGTACTGGGCATTGAACCCGGGACCTTGCATGTGCTAGGCAAGTGCTCTGTCACTGAGCCACATCTTCAGCCCTGAAGGCTTTATTACAGCCTAGTTTTTATTACAGTTGCCTGTACCCATCTCTCTTCCTCAGTGTGAGCCCTTTGAAGCATGAGTTCTACCTGAGCCATCTTTATAGCAGTTACATGCTAATAAGTGCAATTAATATCAACATTATTGTCTACTAAACTGAACTGAACTCATGAAACTTCCATGCTGTTCAATTCAGACTCTCAGAATATTTTTATTCTGGAATTTATAGTGAAACAGTTTTTAAAAGTTAAGTAAAAATAACAGACTCTGGGGAACTTGAAGGACCCACTGTCACAATCATACATCCAGTTGTGGTGTATGAATCTCATTCTCAGTTGAACTGAAACCTTTTGGATTTGGTTTGGTTTGTTTTTTTGAGACAGGGTCTTGCTATGTAACAGCCAATATGTGGCAGGAACAAAATTGACAGCAAAGTGGTCTGACTGCAGGGCACCCATGTTTTTAATTTTATTTGCTGTGTACTTTTTTTTGCTGTTTTGAGATGGAGGCTTGCTGTGTATTCTAGGCTGGCCTCGAATTTGCAGGGATCCTCCTGTCTCAGCTACCCAAGTGCTGGGATTACGGGCTTGCACCACCACACCTGGCTTGAAATCTTCTTGAGGACAAGGATTTTATTGTGCTTAGAGACTGTCCCTTGAAACTAGCACATATACTGCACTTGGGAAATACGAGTTGAAATACATGCACTGAACAAACTATAGGCCTGTGGCTGTGCTGATTTCTGTGTCCAGCCTAATGGTTTGATATTACCTAGCTGTTGATGGTCTTTATTACAGGCCACTAACACAGGGTTGATTTTTGTTGGACACTAGCTAATTGCCAGAGTTCATTTCCAATATATGCTCCATAGAAGCGGAGCTTTCCTCTTTACAGCATCAGTAGAGTACGGTACTTAGTACTGTAGCAAAATTCAAAACATGATAGAGTATTATTTATTAGATTAAAGTTTGTCATTGATTGGAAATTCTTTTATTTTAGATTTCTGTATAGTGTGAATTTTTGTCAAGGAAAAGATTATTGCTACTTGAAAACTTACTGGCTTTTGTTATTTTTGAGGACTATTTTTCACTTCTGTTGATGTAGACAGATATATATATATTTTTTTTTTCCAAAACCAAAGTGCATCTCATTAACATTTTCCAGTTGAACCTGAAAACACATGATATCTTCAAATCAGGTAATACTCTACCAAGAATGCCAATTAAACACTGTATAACAGGTTTTCTTTTAGAAAAGGCAGCCTCTCTACTTTCCTCATGAGGTCTCTATTGTCTGCAATATGAGTCTGTCTTCAACTTGGTGATAGCCATTTTCTGAGCCAGGCACTGATGGGACCAATGGATAGAGGAAAATTTCCGTGTACTTTAAGAAAATGCTAAGTGAGCCATTCTTTTTTCTGGCTCAATTAAAACTATACTGATTGTCAAGTCCCATTAACCTGGTGGGTCACTACCCCATACACATTAGCAGCAGCCCTACTGTAATGTGAGCTGTCTTGCCACATCATGGACACATTTATGAAGATTAATAACAGCTAAGGGTCAGTGTTAACTTTTATTGTCAGGCAGGCTGTACAAGAAACTGTTGAATATTGGCTTTTGCTTTGATTTATGAAAAGATTGCCACGTGAAGAAGATATCACATAAAACATTACTGCTGGCAGCATTGTTATTAGATACAATTGTAACCGTAGCAAAGAATAACTTTAATTAGGTTTGTTGTCCTCTCCTGCTATCTTTAGTACTGGGGATGGACCAGATTCTCTGAGCAGTAGTGTCCTCGCCAACAAATGGGTTTCTCACTTGCCGTGGGATAGCAAGTGTCTTAGTTACTTTTCTCTTGTTGCTGGGACAAAATACTAGACACCCAAAGTTAGGGGAAGAAAGGGTTATCTGACTCACAGTTTGTAGAGGTTTCAGTCCCCAGTCAGCTGGGTCCGAGGCAGGGTGACATGCAGAAGGCAGCCAGGTAAGCAAAGGATGCAAGCAAGGGGACTAACCAGCTTCTTCCTGTATCATATCTTATCCAGGCTGCTAGGATTAGGGCGGTGCTAAACCATTCAGTAGATTGATTTAGTAATCACACACCCTTAATCCCAGCATCACACACTCTAAATCCATCTATCTCCTACCACGTGAGGCTTTGGGGGGACATCTAGACACCAACCATAACAGCAAGTGTCTCCCAAGGTTTCCTCTTAACAGTAGCCAGCAATGTGATGCTAATCATCTAAGAGAAGTATTAGCTAGTGAGCCTACTGGTCTAGTTTTCCCCGGGTGACAGTGGTGGAGTAACTGCCTGGTGGCTTTGCCTCAGCCACTTGTGTAGCTCACTTTTCCATACAAACCCCAGAGGCGGAGGGAGTCTGAGATTCTGGTTCCTGAGTAGCTACTGTAGCTCCAAGTGGCTCTTCTGGAAAATAGCACCTGTAGTTTCTCCATAGGACTTTTGTTCCCAAGGGAAATAGTCACTTTGCATATTTTATTTTTGTTTCAATATGCTTTGGTATAGTGGAGTAAACTTTCCTTCTTTTTGAAATCTATGTTTGGTTTAACTAGTTGTGTCTTAATATATAGAATGGCAGCTGTGTTTTCTGGTAAGCATATATTATTGTGGGGAAAGGTTCTGTTTTATACCATGGACACATATATTAGGAGTAATGCCAAAACAATTTTAAAAGCTAGGACCCTCAGAAAATTACTAAGTCTTCACCTCCTTATAAAGCAGATGAGTGCTGCGCTCCAGGAGTCTGCTTCCCCCAACCAGCATTTATTTAGAGCTGAGCATGTACGTGCACAGAAATCGTCGCCTTTCTTTCGACTTCCAGGTGTAGATAGAGATACTCTTTGTGTCTCTTTGCCTTGTGTCTATTTTTTAGGCAGCCACATTTTAGTCATAGCCAACCTACCTCCAGTTTAGTACTCCAAAATTTTTTGAGACTTTTATGTACTATTGATTGAATTAAATTCTAGCAAGGTTTTGCTGTTCTCCAGTCTTTTATTACCTTCTTTGTGATCTTTTGTGCAAGTGTGGGAGATAGTGTTGTCACATGCAGTAGAATGAAAAAATTTAAACGGACGCATGCATCAGCTTTTACTGGGACCAGAATGTGGCTGTAGCCCAAGCAGGCTGCATCTAATGTTTTCTTGCTGCCTGGAAGTCTTCTGTTGCTGAGATGGCTTGGAGCAGTCAGGCAAGCCCCTGCCATAGAAGAAGCAGCACTGTGGCATCTGGGGAGAATCACATTTGGCCCTCCATGGCAGTAGGACAGTACCCAGGAAGCCCTGCTCTCCAATTTGGGGGAGCCAAATTATGAAGGTTGGATGTGAGATGCTGTCATTAAGGGCTTTCTGGAAAGAGAGTGCAATTAACTATGAAGCCAAATGAGCAAGTGTGTTATCTATGGGAAGGTGCTCCTCAAATACTCATGATGGCAGTCTAGTGACTGTCAGGAAACTTTCTTTTAAACACATACTTTTAAAAAGGGTGAATGACAAGTCTGTACCTCGAACTTTAAACATAGGCGTAGTTAAGACCAAGATTTAAACATTAATAGAGCCCCATTCTTTTCTTCCAGGAAGAGAAAATAGAGACTGCTAAGCCCAGATGATTTTTCATTATTCTGCTTGTCTTTTAGTGGAACATGGAATGAGTCAGAAAGGAGCATTATTTGGTTTCCTTCTTACTCTCAGAATTCTTGGGTTTTGTATGGCAGAGTGTTTATTAGAAAAGAGCCAGACCTCTCATGAATTTCAACATCACAAAATGCTCACCCTTAATTGTAGGACCATGGGAAAGTGCAAAACCAAGAGAGGCCAGCCTGATACCAAAGCTAGAACACTAGGAAAAAGATGGTTTGCAAGGGAAGCTGAGTAAATTTTGTTTCTGGCACCACCTCCACTTGGTTGTAGTGGCTCCCTGGAGCGTTCTGTTGAGGATTCTAAGACTGATAGGGTGTGCCTGAAAAATGTGGCAGGATGGATCAGTGATGTCTGTCACTGGCATGATCACAAAAGAATTGGCATTTTTACCTTTATATTTCCTATTCCTGCTTTAGAATCATATATAAATATCAGATTACCTCTTAATACTGCTTAAACCACAAATAGGAAGTATGGGGTGGGGGGAGAAAGAAGGAAGGAGGGCCAAAAGGCTGTACAATACAGTACTGATATCTGTTCTCAGTCCTCTTTTCACATTTTCTCCTACCAGCAGGCAGGCCTTAAAAGAGGTCTCTGTTTTGTTACCTCTTGTCCTAATGTGCTTCCTAAAAGGAGAACCTGTTACTTCTCACTTTGTGAGACCTGAACACCAATGCAGCTGTGACTTAAAAAACAATCAGGATAAGAACAGCTGTTGGTAAAACGTCCTTCATGGCCAGTCACACCTGCCGTGGTCTTTGTCATAGAGAATGTGTTAACATTCTACTGTGCTTAGTGCGTATAGTACATGCAACAATATTAACCTTTAGGGTGTTTCCGAAAGAGCCTCATGGGCCGAAGTCGTAGTTTACAAGGAGGGAAATAGGACCTTGGTCAAGTGACGTCTCTCCGAAATACTGGAAGTAGGAGAAGCTCCATCTGTTAAGCACTTCTTCCTTCATTCTAGTCACTAGTGGTAATAACTAATAGAAAAAGTGGTAGAATTTTATGACATTTGGTAAAAATTAGTGTTCTAATTGATTTATCATCATGTTGAAAAGCTTTGATAAAAGCCCTCATTGCTTTATTTCATTATATGTGATTGTGATAAAAGTCAACTCATTAATATATTCAATTTTGATAGTCAAACCTTCAACCGAAATCATATTCCCAAGCATCACTTGAGAGCTTCCTCTTTCAGGGCTGTTCATTCCAAACTCAAGCTGGAGTTGCTGGGCATCCTCACCCAGTTTGAGAGTTTACATTGATTCAATTAGGGAGATAAGCCTAAAGTAGGTATTTTATGGCCTGCTATATAGCCACAACCATTATATACCTCTTAACCATAAGATATGATATAGCAAAGTTTCCACTTTTACAGGCTTTTTATATAATCATTTAGTAATGTGCAATTAAGTTCTGAATAGTAATCAATCCACAAGTACCATGGTTTTATTATATGTTTGGCTCCAGTTTCTCATTCAGCCTTTATAAAAGCCACTCAATCCAGCCCAGGGAAGCCCATCTTCCACATTTACCTGAGTTTTCTTGGCATCCAGCCATAGTACATGTATGACAAGGCAGGCACTCTAATCACTGAGCTAAATCCCCAGCCCAGTACATGTATGACAGAAAGAAGAAT
Source organism: Hystrix cristata (assembly GCA_004026905.1). Classification (NCBI taxonomy): domain Eukaryota; kingdom Metazoa; phylum Chordata; class Mammalia; order Rodentia; family Hystricidae; genus Hystrix; species Hystrix cristata. The sequence continues at coordinate 2,796 of PVJO010021882.1, read as the reverse complement.
CCTTTCAGTCTCTCTTCCCACTCCATCCTTGCTTGTGACCTGGACTACAGGGCTCTGACTATCCATATTGTCATTAGCTGGCCATCTAAAACAATTCAAATGAAATTATCATTAGTAATTTCATACTTCTCCCTACTGCTTCTGAATGTCCTTTAGTGGTTAAAGCTTTTCAAGGTGGGATAGAGGAAAGGACAGACCTCATTGTGTGAATGAACTGAAATGGTACCCGACATTTTTAATTAACACTGGCACTTCTAGGCCTCCTGCTGAGGTCTGCCAGCTTGACTTTACAAAATGACATTTATGACCCTAAAGGTACAGAAGCTCACTGAAAGAGTCTGAAAACCAGTTTCTGGCCTACTTGAATACTGGCTTAATGGTAATAGAACTTTAACTGCGTGGTGTTTATTATTCTTGAAATGCCCATCTTATTTTAGACAGGATTGTGCTAGTATGAAAGCAAATTAAATCAATTTGCCATCAATTCTGTTGAGTTCCCCTCACTGCCTAGTCACAAGTAACAGCCATGCCACCAGCAGTGGACAAATCTGTGCCAAGTGTAATTATTTCCAGTACAATTCCATTTATTCATAGGGAGGACTGTTGCTCCCCATGAGAACTTAGTTGAAGAAGGAAGAGGTATATAGGTTTATGGCAATTATATGCCCCATGCTGGAGGTTTGATTTTAATGTGGGTACAGATTTTTAATCTTTTATCAAAAACACATACAGTAACTATCTTTCAACACCACGTGGCCTCTGTAGACACCTTACATTATGTAAAGAGTGCCCATCTCTCAAACAGACTGTATTTTAAAACTTGGCTTTTAAGTTGGCTCTTTGAAAGTGGACACCTACCTTTCTTTGGAAATAAGTTGATGAACTAATAGATTGACCCCCAGAATAACCTGTAGAAATTTATTAGTTGGAATAATAATATTACCAGCTAGCATTTTTTAAAAGCTTACTCTGTGCCAGGCATTGTTTTGAGAGTTTGAATGTTATCTTACTAATATTGCTAACAATCTTAAATCATACTAACCCGAAGCAAAAGTTGCACCTTAGAAAGATTAAGCAGCTTGCCTAAGCTTCTTTAACTAGTAAAAGAGAGAGTCCAGATGGCAGATCCTGTGTTTTAACCATCACAGGAAATGGCTAAAGTATAAGTTGTAACTATTCCAGAACCTAACCAATTTTCTTTATACTACTGTACTGGGAAACTCTTTCTGAATCCCAGTTTGGATGTTAAGAACATTTGTTTCTCCAGTGTGATCTGGCCACTCTTCCTCATAGGTTCGCCTCCCACACACACACTGATTAACACAGTGCAGTGACATGTGGAGAGAGTCCCTCAGTGGCTTCAAATGGGGAGAGGCCGGAGCAGCCTCTGCTGTTTGGTGGACATGGTGCCAGGCACTGGGAATACTGTGGTAATGCAAACAGATGTGATCCCTGCCATTTTGGAGCTTAGAGTCTAATTGGAGAGATGACCTACATAACTTAACAATGGTAATTATAAAAAGTACTATCAAGTGCTATAAGAGCATATACCATAGGAATCTGTCTCTGTAGGGGCAGAGACAACCTCTCTTAAAACTGAGATCTGAGGGCTGAAATAGTATGCACCAGGGGAAGTGTAAAGGAACCAATGTATGTTAAAAACCTACAGAAAGAGCTTAACTTTGGGACTCTGAAGGGAAGCAGAGTGTGGAAAAGTGTAGTAGAGAGAGATAGGGTAAGGGTGACATCTTGTAGGACCTATAGAATATAATAATTATTTTGGATTTTATTCCAAGAGAAATGGGAGGTCTTTGAAAGGCTAGAGTGGTAACCTACAAGTCATAAGATAGATTTGTCATTTTAAAGGGCACTCTGGTTATCTTTTTATTAATGAATTGCAATAAAGATGAGGGTGAAGGAATGAAAGTCAGGAGATTACTTAAGGGACTATTGAAATATTTCAGGCAGGTGGTTATGGTGGCTTGGACTAGAATAATGGCAATAGAGGTGGAGAGAAATGAGTTGATACCAGATCTATCTAGACATGTAATTGACAAAATTTGATGGCAGATAGGAAACTGGGAATGAGAAGAAATGGGATGTCAAGGATTCCCTGATTTGGGATACCCATTTATTGAAACAGGGAAGAAAGAACAAATTAGGGGCAGAGGAAAGAATTAAGAGGTCAGGCGCCAGGCGTGGTGGCGTACACCTGTAATCCCACCACTTGGGAGGCCGAGCCTGGAAGATTGCAGTGAGTTTGAGGCTAGCCTGGACTACACAGTGAGTTCAAGGCCAGCCTGCACTACAAAGCGAGACTCTGTCTAAAAGGAAAAAAAAAAATTTATTTTAAAAAGAAAAGAGTTAAGAGTTCAGTTTCAAAGATGTGACACTATAAGACCTGCAGTGTAAATAGTAGTGGGAAGCACCTTCTAAGAAGCCTGGGCTAGAGATACAAATTTGATAGCTACCAGCACATAAATAGCATTTCAAGCCATAAGAATGATTGAGATACCTGTGGAGAGAGTACAGGGAGAAAAGAGCAGAAAGACCTCTAGGCCTATGACCCCGTGGATATGTAGAGATCAGTTAGAAGATAAGACAGAGAACTAAGAGGAAGAGCAAGAAGTGCCATGTTATGGTTTGTGTCTAGATGTCCCCCCAAAGCCTCATGTGGTAAGAGATAGCTGGATCTAGAGTGTGTGATTACTAAATTAATCCACTGATCGGTTTGGCATGGTTCTGCTGGAATCAAGGATGTGACGCTACGATTAAGGATATTAGGATTATATGGAA
>PVJO010021881.1:0-29238 GCA_004026905.1 Hystrix cristata | reverse complement strand
AGGGAAAATATGGAAAATGATAAATGAACCTGCTGTAAATAGGGAGGGAGGGTGCAGAGGGGAGGGGGGGAGAGGGGGGAGAACCAAGATACATCATGTATAGGTACAGAATTAATGTAATGAATGTGACCATTGTATGTAGAATGTACCAATACATGTTCTTGGTTTAAAATAAAATTAAAAAAAAAAAACAAAAAAACAAAAGAGAAAGCTTATACTGCTATTTTGTTTTGCGAATTTAATAATACATGGCTTTTACTTGGCTTCCTCATTTTTTATTTGTATCTTTTTTCTTTTATTCTGAAAATTTTTAATTCCTTAAGGTCTTCAATTATCTATTTGTTTTGTATGACACCATTTATATGTAGTGTGAAAAACCAATATGAATATTGTTATTAATGATAATTAATTGAAAACAGTTTATGAGATAATATGATTCTTTCGTGCATGAAATAAATCTCACTTAGGATGTATAACTGGAATACCACGCTGAAATGCATTTGAAATAATTACTTTCTGTGTGTTTATGTGAACTTGACATAAAGTAAATTAGGTAATTGAGTTTGTTTACTTTTTTTTTTCAAGTTTTGTTGTTTTTGTTTTTGTTTTTGTTTTCAGGTTACTTTCTTCCCTTTTGGTCTTTTTAAAAATTATGTAAAAACTATAAGTTTCCAAAAAGGAAACTAAATCAGAAGGAATTTTCACTGACTTCTCACTATCATTCTTGTTTCCTCCACCTGACTGCCTTTGACCCATGCAGGGAAACATTTGTGAGTTTCAGCATTATCTTGCCCCGTGTTTTAAAAAACTATAAGTCTGAAGGCATACACACACAAACACACATCCAAATTCCTTTCCTCTTTCTTACGCTAAAACAGCATTCTATCAACACTTGTCTTCATTTTCCTTGTTTTAGCTTAAAATTTATTTGGCAGGTGAAACTGTATTAATATATTAATGTACTGTTCATCCATTTTATTAGCTTCATAGTACTTCATCAGATAAGTATAGAATTTTTAAAAATCTGGTTCTCTATTAGCAGTCACCTGAATTGTTATTATAAATTATGCTGCTATCACCAATCCTGTGCAAAGGACACTGAGTATTTTGCTGATGATATAGATTTCAAGCAGGCAAAGGATAAATGGACATATGTACATTATTTGTGAGTGGATAACTCCAAAGAATGACATTGAAATTTTTAAACTTTTACTAAGTTCTGTCATTGGACTTGAAACATTTTATATTCCTGATTCTCAAAGGTCAGACTAAGTTAAGTCAACAGATTTACTTATTGGTGAAACTAAATTTTATGAGACACTAAAATGACTGTAACTATGTAAGTTTAGTTCTTGAGATGCTTAAATGATAATGCCAAATGTAATTATCAGTTACTATATAACCTAAATTTGTTCTATGGCATAAACTAGAGGTACTGTACACATTCATAAATTACAGCTGAGATGTGTCAAGAGAAACCTGGGCCTGGGCTGAGATTTAAAGGAAATGCTAGGTTTGCATTTGTGAATGAGAAATTCTGGAAGAGAAACAGGTCCAGAGACAGGAATGAAAACTGTGTAAGTGTGAATGTTTGGGATAAGGTGAAATATGGAGGTCTGTATAAACACACAGGGTAAAGCTAACTGATGAAGGGCTTTGAAAGCCACACTGAGGATGTTATGTGAGCCTCAAATAAACCATTAATTTTTAAACTTTTGCATCATGTTTGTATGCCTAGTACCTGGCTGATTGTTTGGTAGGCATTAAAAAATGTTTGGTAAAGAAGCATCAGAAAGAGTATATTTGAAGCACATATTTACTTTCACTACTCCAAAATTTCCTCTAAGACAACAGTAAGAGAATGAGATGAACACAGGGACAAATTTTGGTAGATGGTAAATATCTGATTCAGAAATCTCTTTCTTGCATCCAATACTATTAGGAAAGACTAAGTGACTCAATAGTGGCCAATAATGAGGAAAGCTAAGAAACACCTGATGTTTGATCAGAATAACAAAATTTCCAGAAGTTGACAATACTAGTTACTCTCCAATTGGAAATAATGAGGAAGTGGACTAGGGGAGGAGAGAAGTCAGAGTCTGTTTAAAAATCACATCTCAAAATATTTCTCCTTCTCAATGTTGAAGTTATCCAGTACCTTTAAAAAATAATAAAGCAGATGGTTTCTGGATGGGGCAGGGGTCACAAACAGAGCAGCAGAAATGTGGAGACCACCACCATCTTTGCTCTTTGGCTCCTTCTCCAGACTCTAAGCAGCCAAAAAGTAAAGTAACTCTCACCAGTAGAGAGGCCTAGGAAATTGCCTGGCCAGAGACTATAGCTAAACCAATTTAAACCAGACATTATTATTACTCATTGCCAAGAATTTAGCAATCAGCAAGAGAGTCCAGGGGCAAATACACTGCCCTCCAGCCTATCTGTCCATTGTGTAACATGTAACTAATTGATGACAGGAATATCCCAAAGATGTAATGACCTTTTTCTTGAGATTTTCAGGAAATGTTTCTTGAAACACATCTCATGTCTAGGCAATAAGGATCAGATGTGCATCACCCGGCCCTCTTGCTGTAAGAAGACACCCACCAGTCTGGAAACACTGTGCACCACCCTAAATCAGCTTCCTGAAAAACTGGGCTTTGTGACAACAATCTCCCTATCTTCTCCTGTATGCTGACTTTGGAATAAGTCACCTTCTTTGTCTCAACACCTTTTCTCTCCACTTAATTGGCCTGTCTTTACGGCAAATAGTGTGATTTGGTACTGATAACACAATTAGAGAATTCTAAAGTGAAATCCACTAGTTCTGAGCTTTCAAAAAGATTTTTATTGTCCAAGTCTTAAATATAAATAGACAGCCAAGGATTAGGAGATTTGTGAACAAAATCTCAAACATGAAAGGGACCAAAAGAACCATGTAGTTATACCTGACCTGGCAGAAAGAAACTCCTCTGAGGGAAAATGATTTCCAATTATCTATCACTAATATCTTCATAGAATAAAAAAGGAATGCCACTAAAAAGGAATTCAACCCACAGCACCATAAAAAAGAGAAAATTTTAAAGAACATAAAAGGGCTCTTGTAAATGAGAGATATTACAGAAGAAATGAAAAATGCTATACATTTAGATGATAAAATCAAAGGTATTTAACATGAAATTAGACAAAGACATGGAAAATAGAAGAGAAGAAGCAAGAATAATAGAAGACTAGATTAAAAAGTCTAATATCTAAACAAAGGAAATGCAGATAGAGAATAGAAAAAATAGAAGAGATAAAAATCATCAAAAACTAATTTATGAAAATTTTCCATTAATAAATGAAAAACCCTCTGCATTAAAAGGACTTATTAAGAGACCAGCAGACAGATGAAAATAAACACTCACAAAACCACATCATCTAGATATTTCCACATTCCAGAACACTGAAGGCAAAATGAAGACTGTAAAAGATTCGGGAGAGGGAAAGAGAATATTGCATACAAAGGTCAGAGGTCTGATCAGTTTCTGACTTCTCAACAACCTGGAAGGTCAAAGGGAGAGGGGAATGCCAAACACTTTCTGAAGGGAAATACTCTCCAGCTATGTCAGATCCCCAGGATCGCCCCACAAGTTTGGTGATTTGCTAGTAGAATATACAGAACTTTGGTGTGTGTAGTGTTACACTTTATAAGAAAAGGACACAAACCAAAAGTAGCAAGCAAAAGGTGCGTGGGGTGAGGGCCTGAGGATGCTGGGTTCAAGCTTTCAAGAGTTATTCCTCAGTTGAGTCATACATGACAGACACGCTTAACTCTTCCATCAAGAAACCGTGACATCAACTGTGAAGTGTTGTCTGTCAGAGAAGCTCATTAGAGATCACTACCCAAGTTTTTGTTTTAAAACTGGGGACCCACTGCCTAGCATGTATCAAAATTCCAGATCCCTAAAAGGAAAGCAGGTGGTCAGCATAAACTATATTGTTTGCACAAACACTTAAGTAGAGTAAAATATACTTAAGTAAAATGTATAATACTCTTACCATTCAGGCAGTGTTTGTATGAGTATAGGAAACTGTTTACAGTTCAAGTTCTCAGACAACAGCCAAGGGACGACCTTACAAACAGGCGCTTCTAAGAGCAGCATTATCAGGCTTACTTTGTTAACTCTTCTGCACCTGGTGTAGACTAGAAGAAAAAAAGGTAAAAAAGAAACAAGGAAAACCATAATTTTAACAGTTGTACTTTTAACGGAACTACAACTTCAGTCAAAAATTCTTAAGGTCCTCAAAAAATAAAATAAGCCCAGGCCATTGCTTTTTACCTGTAAATGGCCTTTTCACCTGTGAGTAAGCTGACCCTCCCCTATAAAATGGGCCTTTCTCTATGGATGGGTTACCCTCTATCACGGGTGATGGCTATCACCTATGAATGGGACGTCACCCTTCCCCGTAGAAAGGTCCATTGGCTTTCATCTGTAAACCGGATCCCTAGACAAGTTCCACAGATTTCCACTCCCAAATCCCCATACAGATACCCAGCTCACGGCCACAATGTACCTCCTCCCCTCTTTGAGTGTGTACTTTTAAAAATTCTCCCTAATAAATCCCTTTATGCCTTTTCCAGTCACATCTTGAAAATTATTTTTCTATGATAAAAGTCAGTGAACCTGAAACCTGCTCCATGAATGGGGTGAGTCAGGGTTCCCCATCTCTGCTCTGGGGGGCCCCTAGTACCCTGTCTAGTGACAAGGTAACTATTCTTTATCAGTCAAATTATCAATCAAATGTGAACATGAAATAATGGTATTTTCAGAAATTCAAGACTTCAAATAAATTTACATCTTATACATTCTTTCTCCGGAAAGTGCTTAAAGTATATATTTCACCAAAGTAGTGGAGCAAACCAAGTTAAAAAAATGGGAAAGCAGCAAACAGACATGTACATAGAAGAAAGGTAATGGACTCCCCAGCACTTGTATGAAAGACTTCATCAAGAATGACAGCTTGAACCAGGTATGGAGGACGGCCAGTTCACTAGGGAGCAGATCCAGAGGCCTAGGGAGAAATTTCCTGAGAAGTAACATGGTTAGAAGATTTGGTGGTCTGGGGCTGGGGATTTAGCTCAGTGATTAGAGTGCTTGCCTTGCAAGCACAAGGGCCTGAGTTCGATCCCCGGCACCACCAAAAAAAACAAAAAACAAAAAAAAAAAAAACAAAAAAACAAAAAAAAGAAGATTTGGTGGTCTGAATAGATGAACATTATATATATGGTAGGGCACTTGGTGTTCAACTAGTAACAAGCTTATGGAAATAGTACAAGCAAGCAAAAACCAAGACAATAATTAACTTTATAGAAAACAAAAGTTTGGACATGGAAGACAAGATAACCATAGAAAAATACTGTTAAAGAGATATACAAAGTACATTTTACAATATGTATATCATACCACCATTCATAGTTTTCTTAAAAGAATATCCTAACACAGACACATTTATACATATATAGAGCATTGCTGGTAGCCTAGTCCGGAACACAGTCTCAGATAGGCGCAGTGGTGCATGTCTCTCATCCCAGCTGCCAAGGAGGTTGAAAAGGAGATTGTTAGAGCTCACAAGTTCAAGACCAGCTTGGGGAAAATAGTGAGATCCCACTTAAGGAAAATACATTCGAAAATTTTAATGGAATAAAATGAAAAAGAGTATCTGTCTCCTGGAAGAGAAACTAAGGAAATACACTGAGGTGGGATAAGACTTAAATTTTTACTTAGTTCCTTGATTGTTTCCATGAATACGGGATATTTTTGAACCAACAAGCAAATAAAATGACTTCTCAACACCTACTAAGAGCAAGAACACAAGAGTAGCAACCAACAGAGTAGCAAGGTACCCTCAGTCACTCTTTCTGAGAAGGTATCTCTTTCTGCATTCACGGCACCTCCAGGTCAAGTTCTCATCAATGAGCTGGAGGACTGGGACCAGGAGAAGTTTAATTAGTTCTTCTCCTTTAATAAGAAACATCTAAAAGAGAAGCCTGTAGTTTCCATTTATCAACCAAACTCCTGTATTTCGAAAATATGATTGGCTCTTTGGTCTGTTAGACACATTTCAAAAAACTATCTGTATTCATTAAAGGAAAATGTAGTATTTCGCTTCAGATCAAGATTTCAGATACTTATTGATGGGTATATATCTTTGAAAATTGTTTCAGTGTTTCTAGCAAATATGTGGTTGAAGAAAACTAGACCCTCAGTCATCTCAGGTTTTTTCACTAACAAGGTCATAGCTTTTATTAGCAGGCTTTTCTAGACTCGTTTTTCTCATCTGAAGAACAACAAAAACATGGAAATAATGGTATTCACTCTAATCGTAGCTTACATTTCTTATGTGATTTTTTCACTTTAAGGTAAGCCTTTATTCACACCTCATTTGGTCCTCAGCAAGCTCAGATAGGCAAGAGAGCAGTTGTTCCTAGCCCTATACACCACCTATACACACCTCACAGGGCTTTTCTCCTTCAAATGCCTAGAAAGTAGCAAGCAGAACAGCAGGTATGTGTGGAGGCTTTTAATCTACATCGCTGCCTTAAGATCATGATGCATGAGACTGCTGGGGGTGGACAAGCAGGAGAAAGGACCCCAGATCAACGGAATTGAAGGAGGAACTGATGTATCCTAGCAGAGTGTCGGCATACTGTTCTGCAGGTGTCCTGTGTGAGAAATCATGAAAGATGGATTTGTGGAGTTTGAGAGCTGGAGGAGTCACTTGAAATTTCTGCTCTATCTGCGTACATTAGATCTGGGTAGATTTGAGGAATCTACAAAAATAGTAAAATTTCCAGGTAATTATAATCACATCTTGAGAAACTCCATTCTGCAGAATTGGGGTATAAAATATGTATTGGTTGTGTATATTTATGATTAATGTAATACATTTCACCATTCTTATAGTTTGAATTCAAAAAGAGCAGATATTCTACATTTGCCAACAGTTTCTTCCTGATCACTCAAGCTACTATGTTTTATGAATTATACTTACAATTATGTGCATTGATTAGTTCCTCTATTCAGCGAAGAAAGCTCAACACCTTTTATGTGTCTGGCTCCTGGACAGGTGCTCTGGAAACAAAAGCTAGAGAGGCTTGTCTCTGGCCTCAGGAAGCTCAGAGCTGAGCAGGGCAAGAGAATGGCAGCAAAACTTTTCCTTGGGTGCTAATTGTCAAAAGTGACTTGAGTGCACGAGGGGAAGGTGGTTAGTTGTGCCTGAAGAACTGTCAGAATGTTCACAGAGGAAGTAGTGCTAAGGTAGACTTGAGAAAGAGTCCTGCTAGGCAGAGAAATGTAGGATAATTATGTGTACTAAGCATTGTGTGGAGTGTTTTGTATATATGCTCATTAATATCCTCTGGGATAAATAATCCTATTATCACGATTTTATAGAAGAGGAAATTGCAACCAGAGAGGTTCTGTGGCTTGCTCCAGGTCACATGCATTATAAGTGACTGATTGTCACACTCACGCTGTGGGACCCTAGAACCTGCAGGCCGAGCTGATCTGCACTGTCCAATCAGAAGCAGAAGGAGCTCCAGAGATGAGCTCAAAGGCCAGGGAGACCCCACCCTCTTCAGGGATCTCAACCGGGCCTGCAGGACCTGAGCAGAACATGTGTGGGAGGAAGAGGTAGGATCAGAATCATGGCTCTGCCCTTGGCTCTACAACACATGTAAAGCTGATCTCAAACCACACTCAAGAGAGTACACTCGTATTTGTAAGCACCAATGTAAGAATCCATTCGTGTGAGCACAAAGAACTATGATAGCAACTTTCGTTATTTGCAGATTGCATTCACCTCACTAAAATTTATTCATAACCCTCAAATCAATACAGCACTTTCACAGTAATTTGTGGACATACACATGATCAGAGCAGTGAAAACTCTGAATCTCCATGCACAAGTTCCCAGTTAAGATCAAACAAGTGCACATACTGCCTTCCTGTTTCAACTCGCATACCATAAACAAGGTTATAAATTGACAAAATATTAGGACAAAAATATTATGACCAGAAGTTTGCAAGAACCTCACCCTGCATTTTCCCCAGAGACAGTGGTTCAATATTTGCTACTTCCATGTGCTTTGGGGTGACCTTATAGAACTGAACAGCCACAAACACCAAGAATTAGGTGTACCTTAATTTTAAAAGTAAAATACTAACAGCAATACCATTAATATATTGTGCACCATGCTAAACACATTCCTTCTGCATACTTACTGTTTTTGGGGACAACCACATGAAGAAGGTAGTACTATTGCTATTCTATAGACAAGGAAGAAACAAAGACGCAGACGGATCTGTTGCCTTCTCATGATGACAAAGCTAATGAAATGTCAGAGCTAGACATGAAACTAGGTCTGACACCAGCCCAGGCAATTGTGGAAATACTGCTTCTATCCTAACTGCAGAATGTAAGACGTCTGCACAGTTACAAACACCTATTTCATCATTACATGTTGCTTTAAAAGAGTCATCCTGGATAATGAAGTTATTTCTTGGTACACCACATTTTCATATGCTGGTAAGGTTGGCCTTTGATTTGGATGCCCTTTTAAGACGTTCTTTTTAAAACCATGGAGGTAGCAGCCAGTTTACACATGAACCAACCAGAATGGAATTAATTTGTGAAAATTATGTATCTGGGCAGGATAGGATTTTCATTCTTAAAAAGTTTAAAGGAAACGGAGCTCAAAGGAAACAGATTACTGAGTTTCTTGAGGGCCAGCTCTGAGGTAGTGGAAGAGTTGTTAACCAACTTAGAGTATTCTGCCTATGCAGTTTTTTTCTTGAGAATTAGAGTTCTTAAGTCTTTTTCCTTTTTCTTGTGTTTGGTTTCATATTTTTGAGCTGAGCTAACTGTATGGCTTGAATGAGCTCTTAGTGCTTTCTTTGCATCCAGGTGGCTCTATCTTAGGCTCTATCTCTTATTATTTACAAGCTAACTAAACTGTCTTGTACAATTGTAGCCATGGTTACCAAGCTGTATCAGTTGAATTTCCCTGAAGACCAACTCAAAACAATATTATCGACCTGTAAAATGTGCATCAACTTGTTCTGTGTTCTTTTTTAGCCACAGCTGAAACTCACTTATTACAGGAGACACTGTTTCACATTTATACATTCTCATTTTATTAAAACTGTCATTTCTATGGGTTCTAATTTCTTTTTGGCACAGCTAAATTTCTTTGGAGACTCCAAGCCTGGCAGTCCCTTACTAATTTAAATACTCAAGCCGTATTGTTCTGTTGGGTGAATTGGCTTTGATTTCAATGTGAAATATTGTACATAAAATGAAATTGCCTGCCAGGTGCATATTATGTAGGACCTGGCCTCCCCCATTCTACTGTCCTCTTTCTGTCTGGGTTCCATTCACCTGCCTGGTCTTTGCCATTTGTTTGCTGTGTCAAAGCCTTTCCACTCTGACAGCCCTTGTGTTTGCTATTCTCTCCCCTGTAAAATTCTGGCTTCAGACCATCCCCTGGCTGAGAGCTTCTTCTAATTCCCTTCTCAATGATCCAATTGAACATGTCACCTCCCCAGGGAGGAGGCTTATTCAACTATCCAATCAAATATGGCCAAACTACTGCACCTCATTTCCCAAGCAAATTTCTATCAAAATCATGCTTTACAGACTTTTCATTTTCCTTCCCAAGATTACCACTATCAAAAATACACTGTGAGCTCATTTGCTTATTTTTGATGTCACTCAACCATACTGTATTGCGTGTAATTTGAAGGTCAAGCCCTAGTTCTGCTACTAACTTAGAGACGATCCCTGTTCTGCACCCAGCATTTGGGCAGGGCCAGATCAGAAAGCCATCATAGAATGCCCTCCGCCTTTTCTTATTTGCCTCATTAAAACAAAGCAGGGGCAGACTGGAGCAGAATCGTGGAGGGAGCCATCACCGGTGTCTCCCTTTTCCTAGGCCTGGAAAACCTCTGCACTCATTAAGATGGGCACGCCACTGTGTGATAGGGAGGAGTTAGTTATCAGTCCTGCTAATTAGTGTGGGACCTGCAGGGAGGCAACTGTGACTCAGTGGAGTGGAATTCCAAGAGTGGGAGAGAGACTGCACCTCACAGTTCCTGGGAGACAGAGCATGGAGCTGGAAGTTGTCCCCACCACGCCAGTGAGCAGTATGACATCCTACGGACCAGCCGTGCATCTTCGACTTAGGGCACAGTGTGGATTTACACTGAGACACTGACTGTCACATCTCCACCTGCATCGGCTCGAGTCGAGTGGTTTGGGCAGCATGCACAGCCAGAAAGGCCTGGAAGGGCTGAAGGACACATGTGGGTAAAGCGAAACTGCAGCAGCTTCACTCTTCCAGCACCTGTACACAGTAGCAGGGAATATTGTGGAAGGACAGATGGAGAGTGGGTGTTCGGAGCCCCCAGAGAAGAGCGGTGGACTGGGCACCATGCCTGTGCAACTGATCCCACACTCCCTCTGATCCACTGGAAGGTGCCTGTTCAGCAGACAGAGGCGAAAGCTCCAGCTAGTCACATCCCCCGGGGAACAGGCTGAAATTTAGTAGAGCTCTATCTCCAGAGGGGAGGAGATGCAGCTTGGGTGGTCTGTCTGGACTCCCAGCCCCTTCTGTTCCAGGCACCCTGGACAGAAGAGCACGAGTCCATTGTGGGGTGGAAACTCAAGCACCCTGGCAAACTGACTGACAGCCCCAACTTTTCCAGTCACACCGGCGGAGGAGTGGAGCTCAGCCCCCAGCAAGTGCTACAAGGTCTCTCCATACTTGAACCAACAAACGTAGATGAGGAGGGTCTGGCCAAATTTGGACTGCAGTATGAATTAGACTGGGTGGATTCTTTACCTCTTTTTTTTTCTTTTTCTTTTGCGTCTGTTACTGCTTTTTGAAAGAGCTAGGGCTGGGGCAGCTCTGTGCTAATAAAAGTGTGGGATTATGAGTTACTGATTTGTAGTTTCTGACCAAGTCACCACAGGTTCTCTCACACCAACGATTGTTCCACAGGGTTAGCTAAATTAGGGTTCTGGTTTTGTTGTACATTGGATTCCCTGTACCGCTAACCGCATTCCATTTGAACCCCCTCTCCCCTCCTCTTTACTTAATTGCACTCTCATACCCTCTCAAATACTTTTCCTCTCCACTTATTCTGTGTTACACAAAACTATCAGCACAATGTGTTTGTGTATGTGTATGTGCAACTGGGCATAACGTCAGTTATCGCTGTAGTTTATATAGTGACTTACTTTGGCATGTCAGGTTTATCCCCACCAACGCATATGTGTGGTCTTCAAACACAAGGCTTTCGCCGGCATATCAATTGATTCCAACCTTCTTAAAGCATCTTTCATTCTCTAGTTATACTTCCCTCTCTCTTCTTCCTTCTTCCCATCCTGCAAAAAAACCTCTCAAACCTCCTTGTTCCCATTGCTTCCATTCTGGATATAAAAATAATATCACCAAAGCCCTTTTATCTCTCATCTGTTGTTGTGTCTGTTTTCTTCTTCTTTCTTTTTTTCTTTCTTTTTTTTTTCTTTCTCTCATCCTCTATATTTTAGCCAACTCTTCATCAGTACTAGTCAAGTGTTTTTGTGGGTTATTGAAAAAGTGTGAAATTTTTAAAACATGTAGGGCTCCAGACGTCACCTGGTGGTTGATGTCTGCCCAAGCTGACTTGGGGGAGCAGAAGACTGCCAACTGCGGGGTGCCAGAATCTCTTGAAGACAGGATGTTTTGCCAATAGGAGCAGAGACAGACCTTAAAGGGAAGACGAAGAATACCCCATGGGAACAATCAGATAAAAATTAACCATTCAGCCAAAGTGCCCCCATGACTTGCTCATCTGCCTCTCTACCTAAAGCAAACATTCTGCCCCTTTGTTGCTCCTCAATAAATCTAGGGGTTCCAGTCAGTTCAGGGCTTCACTCAGAAAATATGAAGCCTTCTGGCCCCTTGACAAAGATTTCTGTCTCCCATGTCTTCCTTCATCTCTCTTAACAGGGTTTGCTGGCCCAAACCCAACAAAACAGGTTTTAAATTGTATGTAGATATATTGTCAGTTGTGTAGATACCGATATAACTGGTAGTTGTTCTCCTGATGGCTTCACAATGCAGGACTGATCCCAGCACTCGGAACTGCTTGAATAAGTGCGTGAACATCAAAGCAGATCCAAAGCCAAAGTCACAGCACAGGGTGATATTCACTAATTAAAGGTATCACCACAATAGTGGCAGTGCTTTCTACCCTAACTGATCTGTAACCCTCAAAGTGCCCCCCACACACAAATAAAACACTAGAAATATGAATAAGGCTGCAAGATGTCTGCAGATATTCTTGATTTTTCAGATTCATTCGTAGGAAAATGCAAGGATCTTGAAACCATAATGTTAATGAATTAAGTCAGATAGAGCAGGTTAAATATTACATGGTATAATGGCCAAAATATAAATAAATTAAAGCGTGAATAAAGAAGAGATGTTAGGAAAAGGGAAATAGACTTCTTGGAGATGATGAAGGAAAACAAGGAGGGGGCAGAAGGGAGGGCGAGTGGAGGAATGAGAGAAAAAAAAGAGATCAAGATAAAATACATACAGTACCAATTCTCCAAATGAATGCAATTATTATGTATCACAAGCATATACCGTTAAAACATAAACCACTTAAAAATAGAAAAAAAGCTTACCAAGTTATAAGGAAATATTTTCATGTAGTTGTATCATGTGTTTGGGTTTTAAAATAAGTATTATAAAACAAAAAAAACCTACACAAACTCAAATGTGAGAAGAAAAATGTTATAGTATGTCAATTTATCATAGAAGAAAGGGAAAAATGTATGAATTTAGTGGAGGCTATGGGTACCATGTTTATGAAGTCTACAGGCATGCTCAGTGTCATCCTAGCTCTCACACTCACTGACCACACATTGATTTCTATTTCTGCAAGCTCCACTTGTGCTAAGTGCCATATACAGGTATACCCTTTTTTCATTTTTTTATACTACATCTTCATGTACTTTTTTATGTTTAGGCATGTTCAGATACATAAATACTTGCCACTGCAACAATTGCCTACAGTATTCAGTACAGAAATATGCTAGCCGAGAAGCACAAGGGTACATTATACAGTCTAGACTTATAGTAGGCTATTCCATCCAGGTTTGTGTAAGTACACACAACGATTCACACAATGATGACACGCCTAAAACCAGATTTCTCAGAACATACCTATTTCTGTCATTAAGTTGTTTGCAGCTGTGCCAAGTTCAGAAGAGACTTGGTAGTCACAAATAAACTGTCCAGCAAAAATTACTCTTAAGTAGATTAGGGAAGATAAAATAAGCATTGAAAATTTGTACCATATCCTGATATAGTTGGAAGAGATGGATTTTTGGAGTCTGTGATAGTTCAGTTTAATTGTGAACTTGATTGGGCTGAGAGCTGCCCATGGAAATAGTAAAGCACACTTGTGGGCATGTCTGGGTGGATGATAAAGGTATGACCTTGGTGTCTATATCCGGTCCCTGACCCACCACACCCACTGGTGATGTTCTCCTACTCCTCTTGCCAGCCACCATAAATTGAGCAGTTCTGTTCCACCACAACCCTTCCACCATACTCTTTCTTCTTTGGAGCCAATCAACCATGGACTAACACTTCTGAAACCATGAGCCAAATAAACCATTTTCTTCTTAAATTATTTATGTTGGATATTTGGTCCTTGCAACAAATAGCTGACTAATACAGAGTCCAACTCAACTGGCCAGTCTCTGGGTTCATTAACTTCTAGTGGTTCAACCTTGGTTAGTTTGTGTATATTTCTGAGAATTTTGCTAGTGGGAAATGGAGATAATACTAATTTTACAGGTTTTATTTTATAAATTAAATGTTGTAAATTTCTGTGGTGGACTTACCACTTACTGTGGTCAACTTGAGCCAGAACGCCCAGCTGGACTGTGTTGGTGTGATTCTGGATGTAGAGGATCCACCTGAGGATTGTTGCTGACTCAAAATAAAGCAGAACAGGAGCAGAAGCTAGTTGGCGGGCTGTTTCCCAGGAGAAGCTCTGCTGCGGTGGTTCTCCTGAAGGGGACTCAGCTGTTCTCATTGAAGAAGGAGCTTGGGGCCTTGCTGTCTTCGAAGATGGCTGTTGTTGCTTTGGGGGAATCTGGTTGTCATCTCTGCTGCAATCATCATATTCTGGTTCCAGTAAAGATTTCTTCAACTATCATCTGCACACATGGATGTACATGGGACAGTGCTGTGGGGTTCCAGCCCTTGATAGGATCTTTTGTGTCTCCAGTGCATAGATAGACATTCGGCACTCTTCCTGCATTTGGCTTATGGGTGAATATTGTAACCTATAAGTGCCCTGTATTAAATCCGCTCTCTTATAAACCATTGACTCTAAAAAGGTAACTAATACAATTTCTAAAGCAATTCTTAGCACATCCTGTAAGCTTAGTAATGATTAGTTCTCCTCTATAAGGATCCAATGTAAGGCAGTAAGTCACGAGTTAATAATCAAGTGATCACAATCAAAGTCCCAAGCCATAATCAAATAGTACAAATGTCAGAGCAAAGCGAGGCCAAGACTTAGTGTATGCTTAGGGTGTAAACAAACAATCACAGACAAGAAAGAGGGAGAAGGCTGATGGGGGAAAAGAAGAGTAAGTGGAAAATCCAAGGATTTAAAAACACTCATGTGGAGAAACAGAAAGCTCAGGGAAGAGCAGACAGAGCTAAATAGGAAAAACTCCTTGGCAACTGAGATGTCCTCTTAGCACAAAGAGTTATATAGTTTCTTAGGGGATAGCTGCTATTGCAAAACAGGGCTGGGGAGGCCTGGAGTGTAAGTCAAAGCACCTGCCAGACTTGGGCATGATCCAGCAAGCCTCAAGAATAGCAGAAAACTTATTCATCAGGGTCTCAAGAGCAAGTTAAGTGAGCAGAATGCTTGTGGATCAGTTAGGATGCAATCAGATATAAGTAAAAGAAAATCTTATTAAAATGACTCAAAACAAAAACATATGTTTGCTTATGTAACAAAAAGTCCAGAGGTAGCTGTGGTTGGTTTGGAAACTCACGAACGCTATCATAGATCCAGCTGCTTTCAATTCTTTCAAAAAACTATTGCCTTCGTGCTACTCATGTCATCTGCCAACAGGTTCCAAAAACAGCTAGCTGTATCTCCGAACATCACAGGACACTCTCAAGCAGGAACCAAGAATGGTGGCAGGGTAACAGGCTTTCTCGTAACATGCGTCTCTTATTAGAAAAGACACTATTACAGGGTTCCAAAAGAATTTTGATTACCTTTCAGTGGTTTGGACTATTGTCTCATAGAGTGGTCACTAGCCAAAGCAGCTGTTCTGCTCTGAGACCAACCATGGAGCACAGGGTGTGGAAGCAGGAAAAAAAAAACAACCTAAAATTCTAAAATTCTTTTAATATGAAAGTAGCCGATTCTGGCTCTTGGGCCACTACTTAGAGATGTGCCACAGGTCATACGAGACAAAGAAGATGTGCTGGGTGTTGGTTTTGTCTTCTTAAAATCTGCTTGTGCAGGTTAATTGTCTTTAAGACAAGGTTCACTTTTATGGATGAGGATAACAATATACTCCTGCTGTGGTTCGAGTATGACTTAGCCCACCAAAACTCACATTAGAGTTTAATCCCCATCGTGATATATTAAGAGGGTAGAATGTAATCCAACTACAACTTTTAAAGTTGACGAATTTGAGAGGTGATGAAGATTAGATAGGGCCATCAGGATAGAGCCTCTGTGGCTGGATTTTGGTGGGTATATAAGAAAAGAGAAAGATATCAGAACAGATAAGTACATGAGCATACTATCTGCCTCTGCCATGTGATGTCCTGTGCCATCTAAGGACCCTGCCAGCAAGAAGAGCATCACCAAAAATAGCCCTTCAATCCTGAATCAGAACCAAAAGAAACTTCTTTTTGTAAATTACTCAGTCTGTGGTATTGTGCTATTAGTAACAGAAAATAAACGAATGCAACTCATGCACGCATATCATTATGAGGATTAAAGGAGACAAAGTGTGCGAAACTGTTTTGTAATTTGAATCATGACAGGATACAGACCTGATTTCCACTGAATGACAAAGCAGGGCATTTATTTCCTACAACACAAGTGAAGATTCCTTCAAGAGGAAAGGTACTGTGTACACTACATCATCATTATCCTTATGACTTCTAGAAAAATTGGCAGACAAAGCACAGTCATCGATACCATACACAAAAAGTGGGTGGTCTGAAGCTTTTAAAATCACACTGCGGCTACCTTGACACTAGCAACTGTTTACAGCATATCTGACGTAGCCACTGTAAATATTCCAGGAAAGATAGAGAAGTCTCGACTGAACTCCAGCAGGAAGATAACTTATCGAAGTCTCAGCAGGAGCAGTTTCAATGTATTAGAACTCTGAGTATTATATGTTTGAGTTACTGGCAGAAGAAAAAGCCGTGGATGAATAAAGAGATGAAAGCAAGGAAGGCAAACCAGGCGTTTCTGCAGGCTATTCTCTCACAAGAATCTGCTAGCAGCGGCAAGAAGGTGACTGTTACCTCCATTTCCTGATAAATCAACTCAGCAACTCGGCAGTGACAGCAGGGCAAACAGTCAACAGCCAGAAGAATGATGTCACCATCTCTGTGACTCAGGGTTGGAAAAGCCTCTGTCCTTGTGCCCGGGCATCATTGATTTCTATGCCACACTGTCATGGCCTTCTGCAAACTGCTTTGTGAATTATTTATACGGTGGATTGGGGATTGGGAGTTTTCAGGTCAGGATGGTTGGGTTATGATTGTGGCTCACTGGACTGCCAGGAGCTCCCTTTCTGCGGTGTAGAGGGTGGCACACAACTAGGGTACCATGGTGAGCCCGGGACACTCGTCCTTTTGCTGGGTCAGATGGCCAGAAAAGGAAAAGGCTCAGAGGGCTACTAGACTGTCCCTCCTGCTAATCATTTCAGCGTCACAAGCTTTTCCCTGACTGTCTTCCTTCTGTATATCAGTGTGTGGTCACCCATGTCACAACATGCAAACAGTTTGACATTATCACTGTTCTCATCTGATTATTATGTCTCTTCCACAATTACTGCTTTCCCTTGAATACACTTTTACAATAGCTTCCCCTGGAAACTCTGCAATAAAGAAGGCCAGAAGGTAATTGGTGACCCTCAGTTAGCTATTATTTATGTCACATACATACTAGAAATAGGACAGAAGGTAGTAGAACTGAGGGGATATAATGAAAAAGGACACCAGAGAATAAGAGTGAAGGAGGAAGAAGAAATAAAAGCAAAAACTAAAATGCAAAAGTCAGCTCGCTCAGCAAGTATTTAGAGTGCCTAGTACATGCAGATAGTCAACAAAACTTTGGAAAGTAAATGGTAAATAAGAAGTTGGGAAGTGTGAAGGTCTAGTGGAGAGGTTAGCTATATAAACATATTTTTATTTTAAAATGTGTTAAGTAAATACGTTCGAGATAATATGGGAAAGGGGGTGCCTAAGTCTTGAAGAAAAGTGGGAAAATGTTTCAGTCAGAGGAATGGACCAAAAAAAAAATAGAAAGGTGCAAACAGTGAAAGAAACAAGAGATTCTGCAGGAATGTGATTCATAAGGCAAAAGGCTTTGTTGTGCTCAGAATTATAGAAAGATAGCAGTCATGATAAAATTCGTGTTTTATAAAACTAGTGTACATACATTAAACCCATCTACTCCTCACAATAGACCTGAGAGAGATGAGTACTATTGTCCATATTTTACGAAGGAGAAAATTGGGGAACAAAGAAGTTATTTCTGCCAGGAAAGGCCAGGACTCCAAGTCCCCTGGCCCCGTCCCCAGGGCCTTTTCCTGTCCAGTTAACAGAAGATTGAAACACTAAAGCAAAAGGGAAATTTAGAAGCATCATATACTCGAGTGACTTCCAAATTCTGAGCATGACCAGTAAAAAACATACTTTTCTATTTTAATTCAATACCCCAAAGTATTTTTTTTTACATTTATTTATTTATTATTTTATTAGTACATGTTTGCAGTTCATGCAGTTTACAATCATCTTGGGGAGTGGTGGTTATGCGTACGTACCACAGCTTCTTTCTTCTTCTTCTTCTTCTTCTTCTTCTTCTTCTTCTTCTTCTTCTTCTTCTTCTTCTTCTTCTTCTTCTTCTTCTTCTTCTTCTTCTTCTTCTTCTTCTTTCTTCTTCTTCTTTTTTAATCTCCTTCCCTTCTCTCTCCCTTCTTCCCTCCTCCTGTAATTCTCTTGTCCCATTTTCATTCTTGTTGATATTATTAATCTTAGTTCATGTTATGGTATATAATATTTACATTAAATGAGGTTATTAGGTTCCCGTATGTGGCATATATTTATCCTACTTATTCTCCCTTCCCCTCCTCCTCACTCTTCATGCTTTTTCCCTTAGATCATTTCTCTATTGCACGAGATCCATCTTCTTGTCCCATTCTATTCTTCCTTTATTAATCTCTTTGTTGGACTTTGCCTCACTCAAATGAGAGATACCAAGCTTCTGTGTCTGGTTTATTTCAGTCAACAGTATATTTTCCAGGTGCATCCATTTTCCTACGAATGTCTTAAATCTGTCATTCTTTATAGCAGAGTGGTATTCCATTATACATAGATACCACATTTTCTTTATCCAATCATCTATTGACGAGCAATACCCCAAGTATATACGTAAATAAACATTGTACAAAACAACACTTACTATATGTGATATTCTTTGATACTTTCTATTCTATTCTGTTTCAACTCATTTAAATATAAACACTTCTGGCCATAACCACTTAATGGCACCATCACTAGGTACTGGGGAAACTGGTGACCCTCTCAGCTATTTAGTTTAAAGACAGTGAAACTGACTCTGTAAGAAAGGAAGGGCTTTCTGAAGATCACCCCAAGTGGGAAGCGGTTTGCCCAGACATGGAGCCAGCACTATGTCATCCCTGCATGTTCCAGGTGCTTGACCCTCCTAGCTCATTAGACACAAACAAGATTATGAAGTGAGTTCTTAACGCACTCCATGTTATGGGTGAAGGAACTAAAGTACAGAAAGATTAAGGAGCTGGTTTGTTCATTATGTGACTATCGGGGAAACTACCAATCCTCATGCTGAGAAGAATTTTGTTCATGTACCTTTGAATTTTGGTGAGCATCTCTCTTACATGTGATTGAAATTATTAGACTCTTCTCAATTTCATTCTTGTCAAACCTTTCTTGCTTCAGAGTCACTCTGAGGTCTGGCTGGGAGAATGAGCTAAAGTACCTCACAAACTCCATTGAAATCCAACACTGATCTCAGAATTGCTAAATGTTGGCAATTGTATCAGAACAACTCTAGATTTGTTAGTATTGCTTTGATACTGTTGGCTTCAGGGTTAATACGTTCTCATTTCTGTAGAGCCAGGACAGTGTCTTAATATGTGGAAAACTGCACTGCTATGCTAGTGGGAAAGGCCATTGACTTACTAGTAACTTATGAAGCACAGACAATTTTTGTAAACAGTTAAAAATCCCCTCAGTTGAAAGAAAATTACCAGGGGATTTTAATATTTATCATATCAGAGAGTACATATTTTCATGTAGAAATTCTGCTATTCCATCACGTCTGAGTATGTATCCTTATTTCTGCAAATCTCCAATAAGTTAATTGCTATATTTGTGTGCTTGAAGAAAAACAAAAATTTTACCAGGACTTGATCATGTAGAATCAAACTTGTGCTGTGAATTACAATGTCAGGGTTCAAGAGTTTTTTTTTTTTTTTAAAGAAGAATTAGATTTTTTCTATGGGAATCTACATAAAGTAGACCTTAGAGGATTCAACAATGCAGTCAAACATATGTTTTAATGAAGTCTGCCTGAGAGTGAATCAATCTTTAGCAAAAAAACAAAACAAAACAAAAAAAACCCCTCAACTTTCCTCCAAAGCCAGGGAAATGTATGAGACAATATCGACACATTCCAGAACACACAGAGAAATATTTTGAGAATATGGCATGAATTAAGCACAGTTATGCATGCGATTTTATTTCCTTGGAATCGCTTAGATATTCTGAGAATGATTGATTATTCTTTGTCCCTGTTACTTCTCGGGCATGTGAAAACTCCAGAAAGCGGCATCCTGGAGTGTGGTCACTTGGGTAAGTAGCAAGCTATCTTCTGCTGCCTCCATTGCAGGAAATGACTTCACCATCCTTAAGAAAAAAAAAAAAAAACAAAACCCAAGTATTCTTTGCTGAGAACATTTTGAGTAAAAGTTTCTCTTCATCTAGGTTCTGATCCTGGCTGTTGATAAACCAAGTGGTCTTAATTATATCACTTCTCCTCTCGGAGTTCAGTCTCCTGGTGTGTAATGTAGAGGACCCAGCCAGATGACCTGAGGATTCTTTCTGTCGGCTCTGACTTTAGGGTTTACTATGTGTTGCTCCGTTAAACGCTTATTCCCAAAGCACTGGCTTACTTAGGTTCCTAGATACGAGATTCACATTTCCTTCCAGGTCTGAGTGTTTCTTGCCCTTTCCAAGGGGAAGGTCTCCTGTGGTCGCCAAAGTCCCAAGAAATTGAGCCAGCCTTTTTTATTTCTATGAGAAAGGATGGTTTTAATAAAATGCTCTCAATTTTTAGTCTGCTACTCTGCCAGAGGTTTCAAGATCAATTCCTGAGTTTCTCGGGACATTTTCCCTAGGATCATCAAGGTCCCTGTTGTATGAAATGTAAATTTACTCCTGACTTCTCCATCAAATCAGCCTATCTCAAGTCAGCATTTCTTCCAAAACTTTTTATTTCCTTTGAAGCCCTCCTGGCTTTCACCTTTTTCTCACTAATTGGTTGTACTGATTTTTCTATCTGAGTTCTCAGGAGTTACATCTTGTAACCCACTGAATGGACAGCCCCCAAAGGCCAAAACTATGCCTTCCATATCACATGCCTCCATCAAGTCCAGTATGCCACAATCTATGAAGGGCCACACCAAATGTTACTGGCTGGGCTTTCTGTGAAAAGACAGTTTTCACGTGGACAAGAATTTTTAAACATATGTTTAAAACAACATTTACAACTGGTCAAAATTTAAAAGAAAAATGGAATGAATGAAGGAAAGTTTTCAAGGCACATACAAAGAATGATTTTTCTCAAATATTATTAATCCTTTAGAAATTACAGAACTCAGAGGTATTCAAAAGACAAAGCGCTTGTGACAACATGGATGAATCTGAAGGATATTATGTTAGGTAAAGTAAGTCTGGCACAGAGACAAATACCACATGATCTCATTTA
Source organism: Hystrix cristata (assembly GCA_004026905.1). Lineage (NCBI taxonomy): Eukaryota > Metazoa > Chordata > Mammalia > Rodentia > Hystricidae > Hystrix > Hystrix cristata. The sequence continues at coordinate 7,885 of PVJO010021881.1, read as the reverse complement.
TATATTATCTAAAAATGTTGAAGTTACAAAAGCAGAAGCTACCAAGGGATGTTACCAGGCTACATGGGAAGATTAGAGTGCCGTTGATCAAAAGATCCAAAATGTCAGGTGGCAACAGGAATAAGTTTGAGAGATCTGTTGTTCAAAGCAGTACTATAATCACTAACATTGTATCGTGTACTAGAAAATTGCTAAGAAAGTAAAATTTAAGTGTTCTTACCACACAAAAAGGATAGGAAGTAGTGAATATGTTAAATACTTTGATCTATCCATCTCACAATATAAGCACATTTCAAAACATCATGTTGGGCATGATAAATTTATACAACCACTGCCAACTAAAACTAAAGTAAGAATGAAAAGGTTGAGATTTTTGAAAAAAAAAAGACAAATTCTGATTAATTTGGAAGAGACAACTCTTTCTCGCTCTCTCATGTGTGTGTGTATTTGCATATATACACTTTATATGTGTGTATATTTTATATATACTTATATATCTGTATTGTATATACTCATTTGTGCTTTTCAAACAGCAGCAGAACATTTTCACTCTTGGTTTCCTTCTGTGGAACTTTCAAAAATTCTCTAAGAAGGAAAATCCCAATTTACAGACATGATATCATTATGGCAGGATGATTTATTGCACTCTTAAATTGTGCTTTTCTTGCCTATAAATTTCCCTCCCCACTCATTTCACTTTCTTGCCTCGGGACTTGCGGCTCCCCAAGGCAGTGAGAGCGAATGTGCCTTTGAAAAGCAGTAGGAAGGAGGCTCTTCAGGCCTAGGAAAGAGACAGAGCTTGGGCTCCCTGAGAAGGAAGGATTTTCCACCCTGTGGCACAAACTGAAATGCCACGGTCACAAGGTCACCTCCAGTCACCATCTTTACCAGAGGTCCATGAAGCTGAAGCATACGCAGAAACCTTAGCATCTACGGCTGGGAAGAGCCTGTGTGGCCCGGGCCAGTGAGAGTGCCCGGGGACTATTGCCTTTGAATAGAGGGTGCTTCACAATCGGTTGAACACATACAGCTTAGGCATCTGGTGCCATCCACCCCAGAGGGTAAGGAACTTGAGAATATGGTTTCCAACTTTGTACCAGGAAAGAGGAATAGAGGTACTCTAAAGAAAATAGACACTACTCCTTCCCAGATTTGGGGGCTCTAATTTGTTCTTTCTTCTCTATACTATGTGCTATACCAAACTGTTAGTATTGTCTCCAATGTCCAGTTTAGAGACAATAAATTAGGTTCGTTTTTAGTTTTTTAGTGAGAAGACAAGAATTTAGGGCAAGAAGATAGTTTATATCTGGTGTGTATTCTATACAGAGGACTTCATAATAAAAACTTGAGTAAATGCAGTACCTGGTTCTTATTTATATAGGATATTGCAATATTGCCAACAAAGCAAAATCAGAAAACCACTGTCCTGGAGGTTTCATCATCATATATTAGATTTTGCTATATTAAAGAACTCACAGCAGGACTATCTTAAGAGTACAGTCACCTTGTACGTGTCATCCAAAAAAGAAAAATATACCCCAAACATTGTTTGTCAGTGATGTACAGCACAGCCAAAGGGCTGATGGTGCTTCCGTGATGTGCCAAGAATCTGAGTCCAGCCGCTGCCAGTTCCCCTGGTGCCTTGTTTTGACTCTACTGAAGAGTCATTTAGGGTCTTGGGGAGTTTAATTCAGTTGTCCCTGGATCACACAGAGAATGATTCATTCCACGAGTCCAATTTTCTCAGCATTATCACCCTACTTCTCTCAGAGGCAATGGTAGAAATTCAACACTAGGTCTTGCATGGAGCTCTCTCTGCTCTTCAGAGGCCTATTGAGCAGAATGGGGTGGTCTGTGTGTAGCAAATGAGTGCTTCTGGACTCCATTCCATAAATCTGTTAGGACTGAGGTCCAAGCAAGCACAGACCTTTTCTCATTAGAGAGAAGCAAGTTGCAGAGGAGGCAGCTCCTGGTGGTGTGGGATCTTGGATCCCAGTTTCCACTTTGCCATCCCCTTCTCTCACTTCTGGCCCCTTCGCAGCAGTTGTGCTGCCTTCACGAAGCCCTGAATCTCAGCAGCCTCCGCTGATAGGATGTTTCACGTGAATGATCATTGAGATTACTTCCAGAGAAGTCACTGTAATTATGTTTATACTGCTGTGACTGCCAAGATAAGTTCACTATATTAATCGTTTTAAGACAAAAAGCTAAAAAATAGTCATTTTCATTTCATTCCCTTTGATATCTTTTTCCCATTTGCCTCACCCTGCCCTCCCCATCACCAAACACACATATATAACATGCATGTTCTGGGGAGGAAACCCTAAGAAGGAATACGCAAAGCATTTATTTTTCCAGGATATATAGAAGAATTGTAGTTTCGCTTTGACAGCTGTACATTGCAGGTCATTTATCCTGATTTCTTTCTAATGCTGACTGTTTTGCTTTAACTATTTATTTCTTCATAATTAAACAACAGTAGCACTGACTCACAACCTCTAAAAGTTTTCCCTTTAAAACTCAAAAATTTTTTCAAACAAAAACTTCAGTAACCTCTGTAGCAGGTGGACAATAAATAGTATCAACTTTAGTAGAGATGAAAGGAACTAGGTATGATTCAAGTCAGTGGTGCGTAGAAAGTTAATATCAACAGGAAACTAATACAGGCTCCAAATCACGAGTTCCCTGAAAATTTCTCTCACACCCTGAAGAACAATCTTTTCACTCAATACAGGTTTTATGATTTTCTCAAATAACTTTAATAATCCGAATAATATAATTTCTGTAAATTAATTTTGATTTAATAAACCATTCAATCTCTTAGCATATAACACTGATTCACTCTCATTTTGATATCGCCACAGGGGAAGTCACAGCTCTCCTATGTGAGTGACAAGAAAGTTTCATTTCTCCCTAAGTAAACTCCCTGATGCAGGAAGAGCATTGCAAATTGCAGTGTTGGGAATGAGTGGAGAACAATCCCTGTTTCTCTGCCTGTTTACTGCTACCTTCAATCACTTCTACACTAAGTCGAGCAAGACAGACCTGGGCAAGTGCAGCAAGTGCAGTCTCTGAGCAAGGCGGAGTGTGGAAACCAGCCCTACTCATGAGAAAGCGAACTGGCTTTGCAACCAGGTAAACCTAGTTTTCAATCTGTCTGCTCACTCTTCCTGTGTGCTTTGAAGTGAGTAACGTCAACTCTCTAGGTAGATTTCCTTTGATAACCAAGCCTTTTACAGTGATTTTCAGGGTGCTGCAAGGATTACAAACTATACAAGCAATGTATCTGGCATGAAACAGGCAAGCAATGAATTGGAGCCTCTGTTCAATTTGCCCCTCGACTCCAAAACCCCAATGTCAGTCCCATTTCATTCTCGTTGCCAGTCTTTCTCCAGTGGTGGGACTGATCTCGGAAGATCTATTGTTAATTTAATTGATATATAAAACAAACACATAGGAATTTTAAATATATGTATAATGTGAAGAATGATAATTAAATGATCCTACTTAGATCCCACCAAGCTCCTGCATTGGAACATGGGGGCTGCAGCCCCACTTTCTCTTCATCATTGGCCCTTGCTCCTCCTTAGCCCACACTCCTACCATGCACAGCACTTTCTGGACTTTCTGTGCTTTGAAAACTGTTTTTATCCAGAATCTTGGGGTATTAGTACAGGAAGGGATTTCTCTATCTGATGCACCACTTCTGGACACAGAGAGTCATTTCAGGGCTGTCCAAACTTGGGGTGCATCATCCCCTAATAGAAACCTCTTACCTATCACTTTTCTCCCACCTCCAGAGGCTCCTCATGTTTATTCCGGACTTGTATTCTACAGCACCATTTTTCAATCATATTAAATAGAGAAAAACAAAGGTCCTGGGGTGAGAAGACCCAGATTTGAATCCTGTCTATAAGCTTTATACAAACTTGTAATTTGGGCTAAATCAGGTAACATCTCTAAGCTTAGCCTCTTCGTCTGTAAAAAAATAATAATGTTGTCGCACCTGTCATAAATAATTGTGCTGAGGAGAAAATAAGCTAATTGCAAAAAGTTTTGTAATTGGTGGAGCGGGCTAAAAATGTAGACCAGTCTTAGAACTTGACCTACAAATTAAGAATATGTCTCTCCATCATTTGTTCCTGAGGAAAGGATCTAATAAAAATTATTTTAGATTGAATTTATTTTGCTACAAGATCATTGTGTTTTGAAGGAGAAATGTGCACAATACATAAGAAAGCATCTTGTGTCTTTTCAGGATGTAGGAGTGGGTATTTCTGGATGGTGGTTTTCCTCTTTCCTTTTGCCTCTGTTATGGGCACATATATATACACATCTGGGGAGTTTTTCCCTTATCTCCACAAATAAGCTCATTCCTAATTTCTGGTAGTTGCTTGTGTGTTAGTAATAATTGCAGGAAGGCAGACAGCTCCATAGCACATATACTAGTAGACATCAGGCCAGCTCTATTTGGCTCCTGTGGGACAAGTCGTAAAGCTGTGATGGCTGCCAGTTTGAAAACATAAAACATTGGAAGTTAGTTTTAATGCTTCCCCAGGAGGTGGTACCTGATGCCCTTGCTGGAATTTAAACTGGAAGTTGCCTCTAGCCATCTGTTCAACATCTGCAGAAACCCCCCAGAGGCTTCCCAAGGGCCAGTGATAATATGGAGGCTGCTCCTCTTCCCTGTTGGGAAGCTGGGTGCGTGCAGTTCCTAATGGGGAAAAGAGCAGATAAGCAGTGTCAGCCCAGGAAAAGTGGGGAGGAGGGAGGGGCAGTGTTAGTATCCGGGCAGGTAAGAAAAGTCTCCTAAGGATTATGCATTCTCAAAATAAGAAGTCTACCAGAAATTCAAGCTTTAAATGTTTTATGGGTTTGCCAATGTCTTAGCATTGGCTCGAGTCCTAATGTTTTACATAAACACACACATACACATATACACATAAACTTGCTGTGGAGTGGTTCTAGTAGTCTTATTTTCAAATCCTCATAGATGGCCTTTAGCCATCGACATACTAATTCTCTTGTCATCCTCTATTTTAATTTCTAGTGATCCTTGATTAACACTTGGCTTTCTTAGAGCAGTAAATCTGATCTGGACTAGCAACAACTGTCTGAGATGCCCCTTGGACAGCCCAGAGCTTGCTAAACGTATCAGCAACAGTGGCTCATCCATGGCCCTGCTGCCCACTTGTCAATGACGCCATCCTGGAGCTCAGAAAATGGAAGCAGGAGTGGCCACCTGGCCATCACAATAGGGGGCTGGGATGAGACAGGAGCAGAGATATGTGAAATTTTGCTAGAATTGGGGGAGCAGTGCAGCAGGGGACCTCTGGGTGAGTTCAACCAGATCTGACAAATAATTTGCACTCCTACTGTGGGTTTATTTTCAGTGTTTATCTAAATTAGTAAATATCTGTGGGCACAATTGTTCATTGAATGTAATACCTTTTAAAATACTTTGCTGAACAACAGGGATGTGGTTGGAGAAATACATCGTCAGATGATTTTATTACTGTGCAAATTGCACTTACAAACACCTAGATGACATACAGAGTGATTGCTCAATATGGTCTCTCATCAAGAGAAGCAGTGAGCACAGATGCATGAAGCTGCCGTGGGATAACACGCACCATTTTACAGTAAACACATTTTTTATAAGTGTAAGGAATACACTAAAATAACAATAATAATTTACTGAGGCAAATATATAACAATCATTTATTGCCATTATCAAGTATCATGTACTATAAATCATTAGATGAATATACTTTTATACAACTGGCAGTGCAGAAAAATTTGTTTACATCAGCATAACCACAAACACCTGAGTGATGCCTTGTGCTACAAGGTTCAGTGGTACTGGTGTCCTTGGCCCTAGGATTTCTGAAGCTCCATTCAAATCTTACAGGGTCTCCATCACCAAAATGACACCATATTGCACCCAATTGTTGGCTAATCTGTACATCCTAATTCCAAAGAGCACAAACCCAGCATTAGTCGAACAACTATTTAATACTATTTTGACAAACAGAAAACAAGCATTTGAAAGAGTCAGAACATGCAGAATGTGTGTCTGAGTTCTCTGCCTAAACTGGACGTCCGGGGTCACCATGGCCTGGATTTCTTTTCTTCCACCATCCTCTCCTATTTCTCTCTCACCCGAAACGTGTTACCTTCTTTTGCCTGATTAAGCTGTGTACAGATATGTCTTGATTATTTTCTTATATTTTTCCCTATGTAGGAACATAGTTTAAAACAAGGTGATAGGCAGACGACTTGGTTAGTAAGGCTAGCACAGGTTTCAGAAGTCTTTGGGATTAATAGTAGAAAAGTTTGATGAAGTTACAAGTCTCTTAGGTAAAAATAAATCCAAACATCTTGATGATGTTAAAGTCAATTATTTGAATGTCTTTAGAGAAGATGTGGGTTTGAAAGTTGCCTGCTCCATCTTACTTCCCTTTTATCTTGTGCTTTATTTCTACTTTGGGTTTTTCAAATAAGAAAAACACTTGGTGTTTAACCTTCTGTGTCTAATTTATTGCCCTTAGTATTATGGACTCAAGGTACCAATACCCCATGATGAATACATTCATTAAATATTGCAAACATCTACTAATGAAAACATTTAAAACGAAAGTTGTTTGTATGTAACTGTGCTTTAAACTGCATTCCTACAAAAGGTGAATGCCAAAAAGAAAAGGGAAAGAGGCAAGGGGGCCTGAGCACAGTTTAATCAGGGAAACTGGAACAAATTTCAAGTGTGGGAGAGAATGGCAGGGAGAAAGGAAATTCAGACTGTGGGGATGCTAGAAGACTGGGGGCTGGTGGGTTTGCCTTTCTCGTCTGCCGTGTGGGCTCTTTGGATGTATCTCAAAAACCTCTCTGAGGTAGGAGGAAGCAGGAAACTTACTGGCTTCACGTTTACCAAGGCAGCCCTATCCTTACTTATTTTATATATGAGCCTAACATAAAAATGCAGTTAAGTGGGTCATTTATTTAGACATGGAGATTAATACCCTTTTCTCCCTTCTCTGAACTGTATTTAAATGGATCCAAACACAAATTTGGGAGGCACACTTAGAAGGTTTATTAGTTAATTCATTCCAAGTAAGTTTCAAAATTGGCCTTTTCACCCCTCGATTTGGTTTCTCATAAGAGATTATTTTATCATTTTAAATATCCTACCACCAATTCATTTTAAATTAAATTCTATTGGAAATTTCCACTGTAGGAAGACAATTTTGAGGAGAGATTTTGAAGAGAGTACAATCTCAAGGGAATATTCTATGTAACCATTAGTGGCCCAAGGAAATTTTCCATGTAAAAAAAGTTTTTTCATTAACACATAGTGGTGTATCTCAAATATGTCTTTTGCCACCTCCAAGAAGCTTGTTGTCATCTCATACACATACATACACACCTGTACATATAATACAATTCTATTTTTATTTTCAATATACTTTTTATTTTATGGCTTTGCATAAGTAGTAGTGCCAGGTACATATTTGAAGCTCTGTAATTATTTGGTCCTTGCTTGTTGGTATTACATTTGTCACAGGTCTAAAAATTTTAAAATGTGTTGTCTTTAATAGTTAATATTATGTCTCTCACAATGACATAGATCCTCTTTTGTAAAACCCAATTTAAAATTTAAAGTCGGCTTGAGGGACAGATTAAGTAAACTTTCAAGAGCTAGTCTAGCTTTCTGTCTCCCTAATCCTTATGTATCTTATTAGTATTTTAGAGTTCCAAGGGTCAAATATTGAAACTAAGTTTGAATTAATTGTAGGAAGGTTTATTACAAACAGAATTAAGAAGAACTAACCCGAAAGACATAAGACTTTTAAAAACTGTCCAGCACTTCCATCTCTATGACAACCAG
>PVJO010021880.1:0-29173 GCA_004026905.1 Hystrix cristata | reverse complement strand
TGCCCCCCCCGCCACCCCAGAGGCTCCTGACAACTCCAAAATGAATGTCCCGTGGAGAAAAGCACGGGTAATGCAAATAAAGTCCAATGTGCTACTCAAGTTCAATTTTAATAAATGTGTCGTAGGTATCTTAGGGATCAGAAATGAAACATGTGGGCTGAAATTTGAAATATACTTTCTGTGCTATGATGCAAAACCACCATGGGAGGTAGAACTGAGTTCACTCTAACACCCCCCACTGCCCACCCCTAACAGTTTAATCATCCCACTGTGGTGAATGTATAATCTATTCTCAGCCATATGCCTTGAAATGCCACCTTTACACTTTCATGAGATGATTTTTCTGGGCTTCCTATCTTGTTCCACTATTCTGTCTGGTTTGGAGCCAATGCCACATGCCTTTCTTCATCTGTTTTAATTGGAACTCTACAGAGCTCAAGTTTCAACAAAGTGAAAAATCAAAAACACACCAGTAATCGCAGCACTCTGGGAGGCTGAGGCAGGAGGATTGCAAATTTAAGTCCAGCTTGGGCAACTTAGTGACTTAGTGAGGCCCTGTCTCGTATGAATGAATGAATGAATGAATGAATGGCTGTGGCTATATCTCAGTGTGAAAGCCCTGGGTTCAAGCTCCAGAATCCAAAGAGAGGAGAAAAAAACCACATTGGAGAATTCACAGCACATGCAACATTCTTTGACTGGAGAAGCTAGCGAGTCTCATGAGCTTGAGTCGCACGATTTCACACTCCAGCTCTTATCTCCTCTGAGATACTGGGGTCCACATCCCACTGTGGTGCTCACCTTAGATACACAGTGACAGGGAGTGTTGTGTTCTCTGCCCTCAGCTCTTTAATACTGGCTTCACACCCGTGAGCTCACTGGGGAGCTGCGCTGTACAGAGCTGGACGCCAGAGAGCTTTCCTGCTTTCAGTGCACAGACCATCTCTGTTCCCTGCCTACAAAACTGCAAGGCTGAAGCCTCAGCTGTTGACCAGGCAGCAAATCACTTTCACACCTTTTAATGGCTCCTCGTTTGATAACCTTGGATGCTCCCTCAAGAAGCCTGTAATCCACAACGGTCTAGCTTCCTCCCTTCCAATATACACTCTGCACCCCTTCTCTTTCCCCAGTCACAGCTCCAAAAGCAAATCTAGCTAATCAGCCATGGCAATCACAGGTCAGTGATTGGCGTGTGTGTGTGTGTGTGTGTGTGTGTGTGTGTGTGTGTGTGAGTGTGTGAATTATCTGTCGTATGATGGCGCCTACTGAACACAATGGCTTCCCCATTCTTTGATCTTATCAACACTAGGAAGGCATCGCCCACCTGTCATCTCACAGATATGCCACAGATCTGGGATTATCAGGGATACTTCTGACCCTGTAATTTAAACACTGGCACTCTGTCCCAGGCTCTGAAACTTTTCCCACAGTGCTATTTGGAATCTTGTCCGGATCTCTAATTCACTCCTCCCAAGACACCAGCCGCCACCTTTCTTCACTCCCCTTCTGTCGTTTGCCACATCAGTCGTACTCTTGGTAATCACTCCAACTCTGCTGTCCCATGGCCTTTGGAGACCTCCCCTGGAAAAATTTGAATCATTAATCATTTTGGTTAATTTTACTTCTTGCCCAAGCATTGAGCTAAAAATCACATAATTCCATGTATCTGTGGTTTGGATATTCCAGCCCAAACTCATATTGAAATTTAATCCTCATGTAGGCTATTAAGAGGATAGAATCTGATTCTGCTATCCAGGTGCATAAGGGATCTTTGGAATGTAATGAAGGTTCAGGGCAGCTTAAGTGTGAGGCCCAACCCAACAGGACCATATCTTATGTTACAGCTTGTATCTAGATGTCCCCCCAAAGCCTCATGTCCTCATAAGTGGGCTTCCCGGGGCTGGCTCATTCTAGGGCACATGGTAACTAAATGGGTTTAGCATAGTTCTGGGTTTGGATAATGGTAGCCTCACCCTGGGTATGGGCAGCACCAATCCATAGGTTTATAGCCTGGATGGATCATAAAGGGAGAGAGGGAAGGCAGATTGGCTGCTTCTGTTTGCTGCTTACCGCCTCCTGCCTGCCCTGCCATGGACTGTTTCTCCTCTGTGAAGCCCCCCTGCCCTGCCATGGACTGTTTCTCCTCTGTGAAGCCCCCCTGCCCTGCCATGGAATGTTTCTCCTTTGCAGTACTCCCTGCCCTGCCATGGACTGTTTCTCCTCTGCGATGCCACCCTGCCCTGTCATGGACTGTTTCTCCTCTGCGATGCCACCTTGCCTTGGAGCCAGTTGACTATGCACTGAAACCTCTACAAACTGTGAGGTGCAGTAAACTTTTCTTTCTTTAACTTGTGAGTGTTGGGAATTTTGTCCTAGCAATGAAAAAAGTAACTAAGATGAAAGAAGGAGAGAGACCTGAGTTGGCAAGGCTTGTCACCATGAGCTGTCCTGTGCCATCTTGGGACAGTGCACGCAGCCCTCACCAACAAGAAGGAAGTCTCCAGGTGCAGCTGTCCAGTCTCAGACTTCTCAAGTTTTCTATAATGAGCCAAACAAACCCTCATTCTTAACAAATGAGCCTGTGACATTCAGTTATAGCAGCAGAAAGTAGACAGATTAAGATGTATTACTGATTCTAACACCTGATTCAAGGTCCTGCAGCCAATCTAAGCTCAGACACAGTCTAATAAATTATCCCTTCATGCCAAGGACTACCTAATCTTAATGACCCCGCTCTTCAAATAACAGTCACTCTGCAATTTGCTGCAAATCTAAAAGTGGTAGAAGCTGCCTTCCACTGTTCTTGTTCACCTCTTCCTGTTGTCTCTAAAGTTCTTTTTGGTTTTCATTCTCATTCCTTGAAGCACTCTGTGCTGCTGAATTCTAGTCACCCCCTACTTCTCTGAGTTTCTCCTCTCTCTTTCTGGCTGTTCCCACAGTTTTCCTGTGGGGATTCTTCCTGTTTTGATTTTCCCTTAGACCCTTGTCCTAGACTTTCTATGCTCAGTAGGAACCAGAAATGAGCATGTCATCTTCATGTCTTAGAAAAGGTCCCACTGATCAAAAATAAGAATGTTTAAGAACTCAACTTAGAGAAGTCGGGCACTGAACCCCAGTGGAAATAGCCAGCCTTAGAGTGCAAGCGACCTTCTGTGGGGAACAAAAGGATGGCAAAGTGAAGTGAAGCATTCATTTTTAAGGTCTGTCTGTTTGCGAGAAAGAGAAACATGCAGGTTCATTTTTAAGCTTTTCTCCCAGATTTAGAGGGCGACACACTGTGGGTCACAAGTTGTTCAGCTGCCTGAATCGATCTTGGCAAAGTAATCTTATCCCCCACCACAGCTGGGCTGTCATCTACCTATCCAGGGAAAGACACACACCAGCCCAGCCTCAGCCATGCCTACGTGCTACCAATTCCTGGTGATGCAGACAGAAGCTTATAAACAAGAAACACCTGTCCCCCAGGACGTCACCTTTAAAAATCATTTATTGAACATATACTATGAATCTGGCCTATACGATTGTGGAAGTGGATGTTTTCTACACAAACAAAACCAAAGCAGTTTTGACCAAGAAAACACACCTATGAAATGAGAGCTAACTTACTGCACCCTGCATCTTTCATTCCCACAACCACTTTCGTCAGACTATCCCGAAAAGGGTCCATGTTACAGTGGATCATCCATCAGAACCGTGCCCAAGAAGTTAAATCCTGGTTAGAATTATGCTCTATGGGGTGTGATTGAAATATATGGAAAATATTTAAATTTTAAATATATTTGTCAGAGTAAAAGACACCTTGGCATTAATCTCTTTTAGAACACCCCTCCTTGCTTCAAACACACTCGTCCCACTGCCCTTGCTCCTTTCTGCAGCAGTTCTGGAAGCCTCTTTCCTATCTTTAGCTGCACTGCTGTGGCCGGCTTCATGCCCTGAATGGACTCAAAACGGTTCCCTTTCATGGTCCTTTTGCCCTTGGGAAAGAGCCGCAAGTAACATGCAGCCAGATCTGGTGAATAAGGAGGATAAGAACACATTATGATGTTTTAACCAGCCTGCCTTTCTGTTGGATGGTGCTCTGCCGCAGCATTCACCATAATTTTGATCATATCACATGAAGACTCTCAGGAAAGAGGACTCCCATAACTGCTTCGGAAAGCGCCAGGAATGGTAAGTGTGTCAGAAGTGAGTGGGAGTATTCGGAGGGAAATTCATGGCAATGCGTCTTTTGCTGTAAAAGATTGACACATTCAGGGTTGGGGATTTAGCCCAGCGGTAGAGCACTAGCCTTGCAAGCACAAGGCCCTGAGTTTGATCCCCAGCAACCCTCCAAAAAAAATCTCAACTAAAAAGTGAAACGTTCACCATACTTGTTGATCACACTTTGTATGTCTGAAGACATACAAAAAAAATCTCAACTAAAAAGTGAAACGTTCACCATACTTGTTGATCACACTTTGTATGTCTGAAGAGGTCAGACCAAAGCTGAGGCTTCCCGTGGTTCCCTGAGGCAGAGCTGTTTTGTGTTCCCATGGTCATATTGCTCTCCTGACCTCTCACGAATGAGGCCCTTCAAGCTTTTCTGCATCCCTCAAAACAGGCTGGTGGCACGGACACGGCCAGCCTGCTGAGATGCACACATTTGACCCTACATTAGGCAGGCAAAGAACTGATTCCACCCCACCTGCCAGTTCTTCTTTCACAACCTCATTTCTTACTTTATCCCTTCACTGGCTCTCTGTGCCTGGAGAAGCTGCCTCTCTCCAGGTCTTTGGAATGAGTGTGATCTGAGAGAAGTGCAGAATCTAAGAGGAGAAACTGAGGAGTCTGCTTTTATATGGAGTCAAACTACAGACCCTGAGCTAGTCGACCCCAAATCCATGAACATTTCTGGATGCTCATGAGCTTCTCGCTGCTTTTTTGTTTATATTTTTCCACCTATAGCTAGAGAAGCCCTCGATGTTCTTATCTGACAAGAAGAATCTCACTAATACCCTGGATCTGGCAGTGGCAGAGATTTTTCTTTTTCAGATAAGAAGCTTGGCTTAGAACCTGGAGATGTTAGTATTCACCTCCTCGTTCCCTGCCCGCATTTCTCTTGCTATACAGAACTTGCTGGACTAATCCCGAGCAAGCGCTGATTTACGAGTCTCAGCGAGGCTCTATTAATAGCACGGGGCTGGAAATGAACGCTGATTGCATGCAAATTCCGCCCCAGACCGCGGGGCTGAGACGCCACAGGCTGCCGAGAACACGGCACTGGCGGGGCCTCTGTGCCTCCACCTGCCTGCTCCCTGCAGCCCCCACCACGAACAGGTCTCCAGCCAACAGCGTGCTCGGCCCACCACCCAGAACGCCGCTCTCCCAACAGGCTGGGTGCGCGCTTGAAAACAGCGCGACTTGACACCGAGTTTTCCTGGCCATACTCAGCGGCCTCCATGGGAACTGCGACCTGACTCAGACTTTGCCACAGCCCCGGATTGCTCCGGGGATGTCACAGCAGGGGGGTGTGCAACAAAGAGGATACTGTGCGCACCCCCTGTCCTGCCCTTGCTCTTTCTTTGAAAGCTGCTCATGCACTTTGCCCGGGCCCCTCTCTAGGATACTCCTCACTTTCTGCCCTCAGTGATTCTCACATCTCCCGGGAGGATGTTACATCCCTTCACAGCCGCTATGTTCCCTGACACCAAGAGTACGAGCCTCATTCTGCCCTCATCAGGCACACGGAAGGCACGCAGGGAACCTGAGCCATGAATGAACGGCCTCTTGCGCAGGGATTTGTTGTTGACCTGCAAGGCTGCGGTGCCGCCTCCCTTAGGCTGTGGAAAGAGGAGGAAGGGTAAGAGGCTAAGACTGTAAGGGACGAGATGGGGTGGCGCACCAGGATCCACGCGTGTTTTATGGATGCACACATCTACCAACATGAAACTCACCAATTTGCACAACTAATACGCAGTCACTTAAACAGGATGAAGCACATTTTGAAAGAAAACTCTGAGTAACTGAGACGGACTCACTCCAGGTACTACTCCTGTCTCTGTTTTCCTTGTCATGGAGAAGGTTTGTTTTTATGCAACCATTTCCTACCACGACCTTTATTTTATTACACGATAATTTGGAATGCTACAGTCCGCTTCTGGGCAATAAAGAAAGGCCCTTTGTAAACAAAATAATTAATAATCAAGGAATGTTACCGAAGACACTAGATGAATAGGGTTTATAGAACAACAAAAACGTCCTAAGAAGTTAATTGACTGCCCTAAGGGAAGGATTTTATCTTTTGGTGAAGGAAAGGAAATGAAAAGAAAAGGAAAAGCAGAGAAAGGCAGGGAAGGGAAGGAGGGAAAGGAAGAAAAGGCAAGAAAGGGAAACAAAAGAGGAGGAAGGAAGGGAGAGGACAAAATCAGGAAAGAAAGAAAATAAAAGAAGAGAAAGGAAAAAAGGGAAAGAAAGTCATGTATAAACATATAAATATAATATCAGAATCTAACATAGATCTCAAAGATTGAAAAAATACTCTCTAAATATTCCAGAGGGAAAACTAGTAGTAGCACAACACCGCAATGTAAACTTTTTAATGTACGAGAGTAGGCATATGTGCCATTATAATTAAATAAAAATTAATAAGCGCGATGATATCAGTGTGTATGTGTGCTAGCTAACAGCCCTCCCAGTTGTATTAAGAAACCTGACATATTAAGATCTAACACTCATTTAAAGAGATAAAATATTCTGTTGATTCACACTACAAAATATGCTTCTGACTTACAGTACCAAGGTGTGGAAAATGTAAATTGATTTCTATGTAAGATTTTAGAGAGGATAAAACATGAGGAAGCCGGCATGTACCGGCAGGTGGAAAAGGCCACATCACTGTGCATTTTTCCTACATAGCCTGACACAGAAAATACTGTGGTTTTCTTTCTCCTGCCTACTACTTGTCTTTTGTGCTCACTCTTGTGATTTTACGACTTTGCGCACTGTAGGAGGAGAAAGTTAGAACCTGTCTACTCTGAATTCTTCACACTGAGAAGCTAGACAAAAGGTCTAGAGATTTACGACATCACCCAATTTCACAGAGAGAGAGATAAAGAAAGAGGTAGGAGCTGGAATAAGGGCCCAGTCTTCTTATTTCTTAAGACGGTAAATGCTCCACAATGTCAAACAAATCAAACCAGCCAGGCACTGTGGTCTATACCTGTAATCCCAGCTACTTGGGAGGCTGAGGCAGGAGGATCACAAGATCGAGCAGGGTTAACTTAGCAAGACTCTGTTTTACATTAAAAAAAAAAAATCACAAGAACTAGGGATGTAGCTGTGTGGCAGAGCACTTGCCTAGCATACACAAGGCCCTGGCTTCTACCCTCAGCTGTGCAAGAGAAATAGAAGAACAGTAATGGTCTCGGGTAGACATGGAAAGCAATTTTGGTGTGCGTGTGTGGGGGCAATACTGCAGAATGAGTCCAGGGTCTCTACACGGAGCCACATCCCCAGCCCTCATCTATCTATCTTTCTTTCTTTCTTTCTTTCTTTCTTTCTTTCTTTCTTTCTTCCTTCCTTCCTTCCTTTCTTCCTTTCTTCCTTTCTTTCCTTCTTTTTCTTTCTTTCTTCTTTCTTTCTTTCTTTCTTTCTTTCTTTCTTTCTTTCTTTCTTTCTTCCTTCCTTCCTTCCTTCCTTCCTTCCTTCCTTCCTTTCTTTCTTTCTTTTTGAGACAGAGTTTTGTTAAGTCCCTAAATCGCCCAGCGTGGCTTCATGCTTAAGAGCTTCCAGCCTCAGCCTCCTAGAGTGCTGCGATTACAGATGTGCACCACCACACTCAGCTAAGTTTTAAACAACGCCTCCGCAAGGAAATCCTCCCAGTATCTCTGAAGGAAAAGCTTGCTGGGTTTCTGAGAAATAGGATGATTTGCTTAGAGGAGAAAGAAAGACATAGGGAATGAGGGCCTGTTTGCCTAGCTGCAGATGAAGCAGGAAGAAAGTGAGTCCGAGGAGCCAGAAACTCAGGGACACAGAGAGAAATACATGCACAGTGTAGCCCGTGGCATTTCTTGGAGACGCCCCCCAAGAGCAGAGGCAGCTGCTGGTACCCAGACCCCAAGTCCCCTACTTACCTACCTTCCACCACGAAAGGGCATCGTTCAGCTGTAATTGCTAATTTAACCAGTGCAGATAAAGGTTCCAACCTTGGCTCCTTTCCTCACAAATCTCTAGGATCACCCACCGACCAGGTCCCCAGAATGATGTCATCAGACAGGTACACAGGACACAAGATGCTCTCTGTGTTCCGTTTACCGTCCCGAATTAGTGCTTTTCTGGTTACATTTTTGAAAAGAAAAGTAAAGCCACTTGCTGTCTCAAAAGACATCAGCAATCTAGGGAAAAATTCATAAAACACGAGACCCAAGGAGCGAGGGGCTGCTTTCCAAGAAAATGCAGGCATCACACGTACCGACACTCCAGTCCATCTCCTCCGTGGTGTCCCCATAAGGGCCGTGGTGACTTTTGTTGGCAAAGTCCTTGGAGGAGAAGAGGGCCGTGTGCACGTGGAGATAGGACAAGAAAAGGAGGAAAGGTTTCTCAGCATTCCTGCAGAAAAAAGAACCAAAACCAAAAATGAGTCAAAGGCAAGAGAAAGCTCCTTCCCACCATTCTGATGAGGATCAACCTGAGTGCCATTTGAAAAGTCACAAAGTACCGTGGCTTAGTTACCTTTCTTCAGAGAAGGGTAAAACTACATGCAGTGGCTTATTGTCCCCTGCTCCTGTGTACCAGCAAATATTCACATCATGTCAGAGTCAACCTCTTATCCTCATGCAACTCGAGAGGAAAAACTACAACGGGGAATGGACTGCATTTTTAAAATTTATTCTATACTTCCCTTTCTAGAGGCAACTAACATAAATTCATGTATCTCGAAAGCACTATTTATTTGCTCTTCTGCTACACAACATATCTCTTGGAAGGCACCCCTGACTATCGATACGGAGATTCTGGAAATGAAGTGGAATGAAACAGAATACTCCTCCAATCAGCCCAAGTTTGTAGTTGAATCTAGAGAGATGAATGGTCTTGCCGACAGTAATTATTAACTATGGGGGTACAGGAACACTATGGATTTTTGTATGTTAGTTTTGTCGCCTCCACATTGCAGAATTTGGTTTTAAATTCTCAGAGTCTTTTGGTGGAATTTTTGGGGTCTTCATGTAGAGGATCATGTCATCTGCCAAGAATGATAATTTGACTTCTTTCTTTCCTAAACCAACTTCATCTGAATCGACGCGAATACTCATGTGCTAGGAATTTCTACGTCACTGTCACGCGTGGCCCTTGCTCAGTGGCCTTGAGCGATATTATTGTGTAAAGGTCAGAAGCTGCTATGGTTTGTGTCTAGATGTCCCCCCAAAGCCTCATGTGGTAAGAGGTAGCTGGATCTAGAGTGTGCGGTTACTAAATTAATCCACTGATCAGTTTGGCATGGTTCTGCTGGGATCAAGGATGTGAAACTAAAATTAAGGGTGGGAGTGCTACCCGCCCTAAGGGCAGGTAGCCTAGATAAAAGATACAGGTAGAAGCTAACCAGCTGCTTGTTTGCATTGCTTATTTGCATACATTCCTTGCATTTACTCACTTTACTTTGCTACCGGCCTGTCATACCGGTCCGCCCTGCCTCTGCCATGTCGCCCTGCCTCGGATCCAGCGGACTATAGACTGAAACCCCTGCAGACTGTGAGCTAATAAACCTTTCTTCCCCTAACTTTTGGTGTCAGGTATTCTGTCCCAAC
Organism: Hystrix cristata; assembly: GCA_004026905.1. NCBI lineage: Eukaryota > Metazoa > Chordata > Mammalia > Rodentia > Hystricidae > Hystrix > Hystrix cristata. The sequence goes on along the minus strand of PVJO010021880.1, from coordinate 19,391 downwards.
AACGAGAGAAAAGTAACTAAAACAGAAGCTTCACAGCCAAGTGGTCTAAAAAGGATCAGTGAGTCATTAAGAAGGATCACTGAGTGGCTTCTTCGTGACGCTAACTCTGCTCTTCTTGACCTTGAGTTGACCTCTGAGAAACGCACTTATCATCTCAGACTCAGCCTTTACCTTTATCTGGAATTGGATCAGCAATTCCTTACTTGCTCAAAGAGAATAATGACTAAGTGACCACTCTGAAGGTCACTGAGGCACAGTATGCTACATTCACGTCCCAAGACACAGCTCTTGGAGATGCGTACAAGAAGTTTAATGAACACCCATTCCTGACAGTCCATCCCTCTTGCTCTCACCCTGAATCTAGATCCTCCCTCAAGTTCTGCCGTGAACCAGGGTGGATCTCTGAAATATCTATTCTTCAGTTCCCCATTCCATCATGAAGAGTGTATTCGTCAAGTTTCCACCTGCTGAGACACCCACAAGTTAAAAGAGTAGAGGGTGAACTTGACTCAAAGGTTGTGGGAGATTTAGTCTGTGGTCTGCTGACTGTGAGGCAGAAACATCATGGCGGAAAGAAATGGTAATAGAAGCAGAGAGAGAACAGATGGACAAGTATACACTCTTCCAGGTCACATCCCGAGGGACTCGCCTCTTCCATCCAGGCCCCACTTCCTAACAGCACGGTCAGCTATGAACTCATCCATGGATGAATTCACCAATTAGTAGAGCACCCCCTGATCCAATCGCCTTCCGAGAGGCCCACATACAAACGCAAGAGACTTTGGGGTGACATATTAATTTTAAAGGATAAGTGAGAGTTCTGACAAACCTTATTCCAATGCCAACGCTCATACATTCATCCTAAACTGTAAGACAAAGCATCGTCCACTCCCCAGCACGGGCTGCACGTCGCAGCTCTAGGCCTCCTACGTGACATTCATTCTGCCAAATGCTTGGTTCTTTGCTCTCCCTGGCAAACATCCATCCATTCATAAATCAGTGCCATCGTTTCCAGGTGTTGTCCCTCGGCCCAAGGAGCCCTCTGAGGGCTGAGCACCATGGGGCTTTTATCATCAGTTGAATTCTCAGGAACTCTTCTAGGCCTGGCTTGTAGAAAGTGCTGGACGACACCGGCACATGAACAAGCGGATGGATGGATGGATACATGCAATTTCTAATAGAGCATCTGGTCCACTGCACAAGAGACACGTGTCTACTGCATGCCACACTGGGCCACGCACTGGGGCACTTCCTTACATGCCTGTATTCCCGGCACCACCAGCATGGTGGTGTTGCGTGGCACATGACGTAATCTTAGCACATCTCTACGATAAGATGAAATACTGCAGCAGCGTTTTCAGCTCCTGCAGGCCCAGCTGGCAGTTCAGCAAACTTCAGGAGCTTATTGATACGTCACGATTTATGCCAAAGTTGCGTCATAGAGTACCTGTGACTCCACCCAGCTTCTGAGTCTCTTGTTACTATGAAAGGATCATGTCCTATAGTCTATAGCTTTTCCAGCTGGTAAAGAAATAAGGTAGTTAACTGAGGTAATTTGGCTTTCAGATAGATTGGATCATGTAACTCCTCAGGATCACTGTAAACATTTCAAATTTAGGATTAGGTATTACACTTCTAAAAATTTTACCTCGGAAAAATAAAAGGACGTATGCTTTCCTAAGTGCACATACAATTTCCTAGCTACTAAAACTGCTTTTCCCACCCTTATGGTTGTCCCGAGTCAATACGGCACATCTCCTGGGACTCCCCCCTCTCTTTCTTAGGTTGATCTTTGCACTTGCTAATTTCTAGTCCTTTGAAACATGACACACACACAAAACAGCACACCGCGAGTGATAACTTAGTGCAGCGTTTCTCATTCTCGGGACACTCAGATCAAATAAGCAAATCAAGGTTGACCAGTAGTACCATGTTTGTGTTTTATCGTTCCAGCTCTTCACGACAAATCATCCCCTTTTTTCCTTTTCCTCAAAGTACTGCGGATTGAACTCAGGGCCTTTACCCTGAGCTACATCTCTAACCCTTTTAACAATGTTTTATTTTGAGACAGGATCTTACGAAGTTGCTAATTCGCACAGGCTGGGTTCAAACTTGCAGTCCTGCCTCGGACTCGTAGGGTGCTGGGATTAAGGTGTGCGCCACCATGGCCGCCCCCCCCCCCTTTTTAAATAACAGTATAAGATGAAGGAATGTTGTCATTACTTCACCACCAAGAAAGCTAAAAGAGAAAGCTGTGTCCAAGGGTTTCTGCTCACGGCAGAAACTCGTTCACAAAAAGTTCTTGTCCTCCTTAAGAAGCAGCCTCTAATCCTAGCAAGCGACTTACATTCCCCCGAACAGCAAACATACACATTGCACATACTCCTTCTGAAACAGATTGCACTGCGTAGGAGTTACAGTTTCACTGCAATTTCGCACTCATCTCTTTTCCCAGTTATTTTTGGGGTTCTAGTTAAAGGAAACAAACAAAGGAGTCTAAAGAGTGCATCTTCCAAGCGCCGCCGACAGGCACGATTGGAAATATGGGGAGGGACCAAGGACATCCTGCAACTGTGGACCATTGTCTGCATGAGCTGAAACTCCCAGCAGTGGGCTCTTGTCCAGTGCAAACACGGATGTTCTGACTCAGGACTCCAGTTCCCTCGTCTAAAAGCTTAAAACACTGAAAAAAGTTTTGGGGGACACATGACAGAGGTACATTAAAAGGAGGGTGAAAAGAAACAAAAAATAAAGATAGTACAGCAAGAAAACAAGGAGTCCGAGATAGACTCCACCTCCAGTGAAGTCGAGGACCCGCCATCTGAGACTTCAACAGGGCTGGTTGGCTTCCAGGAGGACTCTTTGCAGAAGAGGAGTGGGGACGCTTGGATGTTCATTTAAACATGTATTATTCACGGAACGACTTTCTCATCACGTCTATATAAAGCACAACTTTTCCCTTCCATAGAGGGGAGATCACAGATACTAGCATTGTGTTCCTCTATGCCTGCGTGTCGCAGTGGAACAATTAGGTTTTATACACAAAAGCAAAACTAGAAAATGTAGGATACTGTGCCTGGTTTGCGAAAACATGCTACCAAGAAGATTGAGCATGCAGGAACAGAAGGAAAGTCTACGGTGCCTGAGAACGCAGACCCGAGAGTCATAAATCCTGAGTGGACCCTGCACGATTTGGGTGTGACAGTCAGGGATATCTCAGGTGAAGAACAAATATCCTGAGAGGGCAGGAAAGCCCAGTGACCTGACGGCCAGGCTGACTGGGGACATCTCCGTCTCCTTTCCTCGCCATGACCTTGAAGACTGCATGACAACTCCCAGAGCCCGTGGGAGAAACATTTTTCAGTAACAGCTCAACTCCTTTTTCATTAGCTGAAGCATTTCACAAACAACTCTTTAAAAAAATTTATTGCACCCTGTGTGGCAAGACAGAACTTTTAGTGGCCACATGCTTTGGTTGCAGTTCTTAAAAATCCAGAAGGCAGCTGGCAGCCTCACCAGTGGCACGCAATCAATGCAATCTCAGAAGACAAAGATTTACATCCTGTAGAGGCAGGACTGGAAATCCAGGCAGGAAGCTGGCAAGGCATTAGGGACGTTGCTTAGTTTCTTCGTGTCATTGTTTTGTTTTGTTTTACAGTTGAGATCTATTAGATGTCCAGGCACCGGAAACAAAGTGAAGGGAAGGAAACCAAAGCTCAGGTAGGAGCATCGAGTTAGGCCAGCTTGTCTTAACTTCCAGCCCACACAGCCCCATAGGATGAGCCCAGAGCACGGGAATTTATCTCGAACTTGCAGAGGTCAGAAGTGGCTCTTAGAGAGAGGTCAGTTAAACAGGTTCACACTAAGCCACCAGCATTTCCAAACGTTTTCCATAAAGGTGGTGTAAGTGTCTGACCTATTCACACACACAATTTGCAGAAATGCACAGAGGCAGCCTGGCTTCTTGGGACAAGGCTGGGCGACCGTCATCCACGCTCCAGTCAGTCAGGCATGCTGTGGATCTCCTATGGCAAAGGGCAACACCTCTCCGTAAGTGTATACACTCAGCCCTCTGCGGCTACAAGTTCTGCTTCCTAGGTGCGAGACAGCTCTGATCAAAAGATGGCTCCTTTGCAAATGGGAAGGGGACCAAGAGACGGAAACAGAAGAGAGAGAGAGAGAGAGAAAGAAGGGAGGAGGGGAGGATGTGTCATGTCCATGTACCAGCGCCCCATGATGAATGCAATCACTATGTAATGCAAACATGTAGTCATTAAAAATAAAAATTAAAAAAAATAGAAATTAAAAAATATTGGAAACATAACTGGACCTATACTGAACATGTCACATACTTTCTTTTTCTTGCCATTTTTATTAGCTAAGCAATAGAGAGTCACAAGGACTCTCAAGCATTTGCATGCACTGGTATGATAAGTCACTTACAGATGACTGAGAGGAGTTAGGAGAATGCGCACAGGTTACACACAAATAGTAGGCCATTTTATACAAGGGAGTTGGTACGTGCACGAGATCTTGGACTCAGATCCTCCAGGACATCAAACAAGACTGTATTCCGTTACTATCAGCCCAGCTCGGAAGGAGAGAGTCATTAAAGAACATCCTCTCGTCGTAAATAAATATCTTGTGGGTCCGTGGAAGTTAGAAATACGTCCAGCGTTTTCTCCTGTTATTGAACAATGCGATACTTGCAGGACACTTCTTAATTATTTAAAGTTTTCTCTTTTGTTCTTTGTCATCTTTTTTGTTTTTCATTTTTTGTGGTCCTGGGATCTAACCCAAACCCTTGATCTTGCTAGCTAAGAGCTCTGTCACCTTAACTGTTTCTGAAAATGGGTGTACAGAGCTGGCCTGTTCCATTTAATCTTTAATCAGATTGACTTTTCCTCCTATGAATTAAAATCAATATCACCCCTACTCCTTTCTGGCTTCGACTCTCACCTAAACTGATGAAATGCTTCCAAGAGCCCTTTATTCGACAGATACACTCCGCCCATAATTTGGGCATCACATAGCAGGCATGTGATCCCTCGTGCCCACTAACAACAGCGCAGTCCAGGTGGAAATGAGAAAAACTCAGGTTGGAGGGACGCTGTAAATGCATTTCGAGATTTCGCCTCTGCCAAACTGTGATGGCCACCCGACTGGATGAAAGGTCCTATCTCCATATGACACATTTATTGCGTCATCTGGTTTTAGGGCAATAAGCAATCCCTGTAGAAAGGAGTATTTAGGATAAAACTGCAAAGCACAGAACTGCAAAGCCATAATTGCTCCATGCTAATACTAACACTAGCGCTGATTATTGATATTGCTAATTCCTTGGTGATGTGATATCATTGGGGTTTCCTTTTAGGGGGAATTCAGGAAGAAAGATTCATTAAATGACAAAGGGAAGATCTTAGTGGGATATAGGGATTAAAAACAGAACGTCACCTCGTTTCCAAATTTGGGACTTTGTTATCTGTAGACTCTTTGCTAAATGGCACATTGAGGAAGAACTAGGTCCTATATCCAGCTTAACTGGAAAAGATTAGCATTTGTTTAACTTCTAATGACGGCATCTCAAAACACTCACACAGACATACACTGAATATGTTGATATGACTTACATAAACTGAGTCCTGGAGAAAAGCATTCTCATGGCAAATTTCCTATAAATCCACACATCCAATGGATGGGTACCACAGTGATACAAATTACTCAGGTGTGTTTAAAATCATCTTATTTCTCAGAGACAGACCCTGCCAATCCAGTGTGTGTATATTCTCAGGGAAAAAGACAAACGATTTCTTTAAACACTGAAACTTAAACGTTTCTCTTAGCCCAGAAACCCTTTTAAATGGATTTATAGAGAGGAAAGGGGCAACATATCTGGCTTTCCACAGAGCAGGATAACCAAGGTTCATCTCTCTAGGCAAGATGACATAAAACGTGAATTTGTTCCTATCCATTGGCGCAACACCTTTTGTCAATTCAGCCTTGACTTGAACTAAGGAAAAAAAAAATGTTTGGTGCATAAAATTATCCTGCTACCTTCACCTACTATCACACAAGTTCTATTATTCTTCTGGAATAAGCAGGGTCTTCTCCATCACCATGATGATCACAATATTAAGGACAACACGGCTTGTGCAAATGAAACAGCCCTTATCAAAACATGCTTGTGACTACACGCGTTTCAGATTTCAGATTCTGAAATAACTGCACACACACCAAGAGATACATTTGGGAGGAGATCAAAGACCAAACAGAGCATTGATTTATCTTCCATATAGGCCTTATACTCATAGCTAACTGGTAATTTGATGCAAGATTTTTAATAATTTTGTGCACAAAACCAAGTTACATGTCTGGAATTTTCCACTGGGGCCATTACATCAGTGCCCCAAAATTTCAGATCTGGAAGTGTTTCAGATTTCAAATTTTCAGATTAGGGACGCACAACCCACATAAAGATTGAAACAGAGTGGAAATCTGAATAATCCCTCTAGATTTAACCCACTTCGTTTGCTTTTGGTTACTTGCTTCTAGTTGACTTTTACAAATCACCTGTCTCAACTGGTGACGTAGCCGAGCAAATTACTGTTAGACTCTCCCTGGGTTAGTTTCAAAGAACATCTCTAGCAGGCAGACCATGATGGTAATGGGAGCCTAAGCTGTGTTTTAGAGATTTTGAGGCCTCTTTTGTCAATTTCAAACTGGAGGAAACTAGAACCTTTTATTGAATCTACACAAGTGTCTAATTTGACACTTTTTTTGATTCCAGAGCACTGAAAACTGCTCTCGGATCATGCAACGCCACTGTTTTTTCCAACATTCCCATACGAAGATCCCTGAAGTTGGACTAAATGTGCACAGACCACCGAGCATGCCACTGTATCTTACTCTGATCTCCTCCCCCACAGCTCAGACCAGCCTGTTTCTCATGCACGTTAAACATCCCTTCTCAAACAGACATCCCATAGTGTCTTAAATCTTACCCTTGGGAAGGTGGATTTGAGCTTTGCTCGCTAGTCTGTCTCACAAATAAACCCCTTCTCTTTGGTAAAATTCATCATTTCAGTGATTTGTGTATTGCAAGATGAACAGATCAGGCCTGGTTTGATAACACAACTACAAAGATGTGTCTCCTGTGGTTGGGTAAAAGCTTTTACCTATTTGGAGACTCTTCCATTTGGAGAAGGTTCTGAATACTCACTGAAAGATTTTGTGTCTCAAAGTTTCTCCAATATAAGACATCCACGTGCCAATCTTGGAAAGTCACTATGGAGTATGACATAGGGATTGGTAGGGAAGGCACCCACCCCATGTGTACATATACATACTGCCTCACGCCCAACTGGCGACCGCTCCATGAGTATTTACCCCACTCAGATGTGCCATGACATTATCATTTGCCCTGGGTGTCTAACTTGGATCTGTTCCACACTGCATTGAAAAACAGAGAGCAAAAGACCATGATGAAAAGATCTATTTAGGGCATATCAGGAAGCAGGATAAGAAATCTTTAAGCAGTTGGCAGTTCAGGAGTTATTTACTTTTGAATGCTCCCTACTCGTCCAGAATAGCTGTCTACTGTGTCTGTCCACCCCCTTCCTGTTTTTCCCACCTTCGAATAAATTGTCTTATTTTATTAAAAAAAAATAGGTAGTTTTGTCTTCTCTGTAAGAGTAACATGGATTTCTTACTCATTAAAGTGCAATAAGGATGACGGCCTCCTCAATTACTAAACAGGGTAGCACATGGTGAGCTAATCACTCAGCTCTCTAATAACAGCAGCCTCGTCCCAACATAAATTTATCCCTGAAGGAGAGTTAATGAGGGGGAGAGATTGTGGAGTGGATGGTTATATGGGCTACGGCATCATTTTTCTCCACTCAGAAATATGCCCCTCGAATCCCATCCCCGAGCTGGAGTTGACTAAATTGATTTCATCTATTCGAATTACAAGCCAATGAAACATCTTTGCCTTACACCCCTGTCATTCATATCTTAACACCTCCGACTAGCATCTTAGGAAAAAAGTCTTGAGTATAAATCTTATCAGCAACGTGGTGTAGAGAAAGACTGTAAATTTTACAAATGACAGTTTAAATCATTTTCCTCACTCCCTCTGACATATGCCCAGAAAAAAAATTTAAATGAATATATATGAATTTTTATATATATATATATACATACACACACACAAACCTCCTTTGTGGGCAATTTTGAATGCAAAAGCTTTTGTGTTCATTTTGCTAACTGTTATGGTTTATATCTAGATGTCCTCTGAAAGCCTCATGCACTCATAGGTAGTATTTTGGAAAGTGACTGGATTATGGGTGATGGGTGTGTGATACTGCATTAGTCCTCTTGTGGGTTTATAGCTGGGTGTGATGTTGGGAGGTGAAGCCTGGTGGGAAGAGGTGAGTCACTGTGGGTGTGGCTGGGAAGATTATTAAATATGCTTACCCTCCCTTAATTGTTGCTGCTTCCTGCCTGCTACACCATGATCTTTTTCTCCTCTGCCACACCACCCTGCCTCAGAGCCAGCAGACCATGGACTGAATCCTCTACAAACTATAAGCTGAAATAAACATTTTCTCCTTTGCTCTTCAACAAGAAAGCAACTGAGACATTAACATTGTCCTTGCTTTGACTAGACCTTCTTTTTGCTGTTGTTTGTTTGTTATTTTTAGCTACTGACCAACTCCACATCCACTTCTCACAAAGAAGGGCAAGTCCTGCCTGAATTGATCAGGATTTTCTGACTAATGAGACATCACATACAAATGTGTCTGTAGATGCTTGAAAAAATATTTTATGAATAAGCTGGGGTCACCATCGTTATGATTCTTTGGCAATCTATGAAGGTAGTTTAGCACTTTTGGATACTACCTTCGACCAATCAGATAACTCAAACAACACAGGAAGACAATTTTACCTAAGGACGGCTTTAACCTTGTCTGTAATCTTAGTATTTTAAGGCAATATATATAAGAAGCTTTGCATGAATGGCTTTGTTGGTACACAAATGCTAGTATTTTCACTGATATTTACTATCCATTGCTCCAACATGAATCATAATTCTTCACACTTAGAATCACCCATTTTGGAAAAACAAAAAACAAACAAACAAAAAAAACTCTTTCATCATAACTCAATAGCCATAGCCTGCAAATATGGTGTGGCTAGAACATTTTAAATCTCCACTTCTAGAAGAGAATTGCAGAAACCTCTATATAATCACAATACAGCCCTGTTCCACCATATACTTCCACCATGATGCTTCTACCTCAACACAGGTCCACACTCATGGAATCAACCAACCATGGATGGAAATCTCAGAAACTATGAGCTGAAATATGGCAGGCTTTAGTATCCTATGACAATAAGATTTTTTAGCTACCTCGCAAAGTCCTTCTGAGGACCTCATTAAAATGCCTTGCAAAATAGAGATATTCATATGATTAAATCATTTCCATCAAAACATAATATAGTACCATGAGAGTCTTGCAGAACTTGTCTTTGTACAATGGGCATTGTTTTTATGCTGTATGTTTCTGAGAGGTCACTGGAGGTAGGGAATAATACAAACATGTCCAGGTGTTCCCACCAAATTAATCCCTTCTAAGGGCGACCCTCCAGTGACTTAATTACTTCTGACTAAGTCCCTCAACACTGTCACACTGAGCATGTGTCCACCATGCTGACCTGAGGAAGCACCAACAACATTCAAACCAAAGCCGACACTCAAGTCAGGAATGCATCGCCCTCAGATTTGTACAGAGAAGTGTACCAAAGAGACACTGTGGTTTATCTAATGCAAATCAGTAATGTGAAGGATACCGCGACATAGCTGTATCACTATATAAACAAGTTACTTCTACTGTCTTCTCGCTCTCGTAACTACAAAACCAATGGCTGCCCGATTCTGACCTCCCGAAGAAGACTCTCTGTGCACACAAGATATTGATGGATGGAACACAGCAACCTCCAGAGTGGGACGTGACAGCACTATTTCCAGAGAAAGCCATGTTTTACCTTTCTTGTTCACGTTTTTGGGGGTGGGGGTGCTGGGGATCAAACTCAGGGCCTTGTACCTGGTAGGCAAGCATTCTACCACTGAGCTAAATTCCCAGCCCCTGTTTTACCTTTCTTGCTAGCCCATAATTATGTAGCACCCACATACCTCAAAAAAAATATATATATATACACACACACACACACATTACTCTTTGGCTCTAGATTTTTGTGTCTGAATACAAGTTTCCCTCATAATAACCTCTCTTTCATTGCTTGATTTTATAGTTTTGCATTATACAATTGTCATTAACATTACTGGCCTATGTCTTTTATTGCTTTTTATTACTCAGGAAGCTATTAAATTTTCCAGAAAGTTGCTATAAAGACCAAAGGTCCGGTTTGCAGATCAAATTTCTATTTCGGTTTATTTTTGTAGTTCTGGGGTTGGAACCCAGGGCCTTGTCTGTGCTCACCAAGGGCCCTAGCACTGAGCGACATGTGCCAGTCTCTAACTCCATTTCTCTTGAAAATATTTTCCTCTACGTTTCCTCTGAGATGGAACAAATAGTTGCCTGTTTGCTTCTTTTGAATAGCAATTGTTCGTATATAGCTATATATTTATTTGTCCTTTGTGATGGTTAATCTTGATTATCAATCTGATTGGCTTGGGAAATGTCCAGGAAATTACTAAAGCAAACTTCCGGATATGTATGGGAGGACTATACCTTCATCAACAGATTGATCCATTAATGAGCTCATAGCTTACTGGGTTAAGAGATGGGGCCTGATTGCATGAAGTAGGCCCTGAGGGGATGGTTTTGAAGGGTGTACTTTGTCCCAGGGCCCTTCCTCTTGTGACTTTCTACCTCTCTGTCTGCTTCCAGCCTGCCCTGAGGTGAGCAGCTCTGTTTCACCACACTCTTCTGCCATCATGCTTCTACTTCAATACAGGTCCACAGCCATGGAAACCAACCATGGACTGAAACCTCCAAAACTATGAGCCGAAATAAGTCTTTCCTCCTCTATGTTGATTTTTCCAGCTATTTTATCACAGAGACAGAAAACTAACACAGTCTCTATGCACGGTATACTATCCTATAGGTATCTATCTATATAACTCACAATTTTCTCTGTTTCTCCATTGACAGGTATTCCATTTGCTAATGGCAATCCTCAAAACTATGAATTAAAAGGGATCTAACAGACCGCAAAGGAATCATTCACTTTACCCAGTTTACTCACAGGATTTTTTCGTTCAAAGGTTAACCTAAAATATTCTGGATCTTTCCATGTCTTTTCCACTCCCAGGACAACCTCTGGACTCAAGAAATACCATTATTTTTCCTCTCCAGTTTGCCATATTGAAGACTAATGACCACGGTGATACATGACCGTATCACTAGTGGACATTTTTGGTGGCGCAGCCTCAGAAATACACGATGTGAGGAGTGGGCAAAGCCACTGAAACCAGAGCCCCAGAGCTTCACAATTGCTTTGAATGTGTTCCCCATCATTCACTGGATCCCTCCTCCAGAGATGCTGGCGAGAGACATCTACTCAGTATGAAAGGGATAGTGTGGTTACACTAACCATATCAGTTCTCCCACAAGCCTGGGAATCAGCAAGACTTCTTTATCAAGTGCGTCCTACGTAGAAAAGATGACACTCACCTTCGTATGAACCCAGCTGCTTCCAGCGTCAGCCTCTTGGTGAAGTTGTCGAAGGACATGGGCTGCTGGCTGATCTCATAGTTCCTCATCAGGAAGCAGTTCAAAGGCCGGAAGTAATGAAGGAAACACAAGAAAAGGGTGAGGATCAGGGCCGCCAGGAGGAAGAGGCCGATGAAGACAGCGAGGGGCACGTGGATCAGCCTCAGGAAGCGGAGCATGGCCAGTGTGAACATGGTCACGCCGATGATCTGCAGGGGAAAGAATACCAGCCCCCTGTAGGCCGTGGCGAAGACTGTGCCTTCCCCCGGTTTGCAGTCCCTCAAGTTGGTCGTAGGGAGCCCGTAGAAGTAATCGAAGCCGTGGCGTAAAGGGTGGTGGCAAAAGTCAGTTGCGTTCTGACAGTTTATTCCCAGGTGCCATTTCCCTGAGGACGCAAATGGATGAGACCTTTAGTTCTGGTCAATGCCCTGACTGGAAGGCCAGCTTCTAAATCCACACCCCAGAACGTGTATTCTGTCATCTATTTTACAACCCTCTCATACCACCCCACAGGCTTTCACTTTTTATTCCACACATACCAAGTTATTAGCCATTCACTGCACCAGAAAAGAAAACCAAATTTACAATGCCCCCCCAAACCTCCCCAAAACCAAACCTAACAAAAACTTTATTTATTTATTTATTTATTTATTTATTTATTTATTTTAAAGATCTTAGCTGGCCATATAAAATTGACTTTTTTATTTATTCATTTATTTATTCCCAAAAACATTCTATTGGTACATTGTATACATAGTGATCACATTCATCATAGTTAATTTGTACCTGTACATGATACATCTTGGTTTCCTCTCCTTCTTCTATATCCGTCCCTTCCACTCCCCCTCCCTTCCCTATTTACAGTAGCTTTATTTATATTTTCCCCCTTTTTTCCTTTCTTTTCTTTTTCCTTTCCTTCTTTTCCCCCTCTTGCCTTTCTAATTCTCCTCCCTATTGAATATTATCTTTCTTTTATTTAGTATTTATTATACTTTTTTGTCCTTATTTACACATAAAACATCATACCACAGTGATATATATACAATCATGTTTATAGCAACAGAGTTTGTAATAGCTGAGTCTTGGAAACAACCCAAATGCCCAACAACTAATGAATGGCTAAAGAAGATGCGGTTTTTCTATACAATGGAGTATTACTCTACCATAAAAAGGGATAAACTTGAGATATTTATAGGTAAATGGATGTACCTGGAGAACATACTCTTAAGTGGAATAAATCAGACAAACATGAGTACATATCGAATTGCTTCTCTGGTATGAGAAATTGTAAGTGTAAACAAACAAAAACTTTAGTATTAAACAACTTAACATTTTTAATAGGTACAAAATTATGTAGAAAAACATGTAGATTTTTTGATGCATGCCCTTCACATTAAAATTTTAGAATCAATTTAGTTTCGATTAGTTTAAACTTTCCTTAAAAGTTAAAACTGGAAAGGAATTTCTACTCCAAAACCTACACCTGGGGCATGAGGAAATACAACTGAGTAACTCAGCAATTATTTTAAACATTTGTAGAATTTCCTTACACAATGTTAATTATACCACAAAATGAGAGAGTGCCTCACAAAAGGTGGAAGGAAGCTGATATATTTGGGTTTTTTTTGAATTTTTTAAAATTTTAATTTATTTTAATGGTACATTTTAGATGTACATAGTGATAATATCCATCATAGGAGATTTGTGCCTGTACATGATATATTTTGCTACTTCTTTTTTTCCCATTCCCCTCCCCTCCCTTCACCCCCTCCTGCCCTCCTTATTTCTTTCCCTCCCTCCTTATTTACAAAAGCTTCGTTTCCATTTTCTTTCCTTCCATTTCTTATTTCTCTTGTCCCTCTGTTCCTTTCCCCTTGCCTCTTCCTTGTTCCCTTTCCCATTTTGAGATTTTCTTCCCTTTCCCAATATAATACATTTTAGTCTTTATGTATATGGTTTTATAAGAAGATGTGAGAATAGAAGTATTTTTGCTTTTATCAGATTTTCTAATGACCCACATAGAACCAAGCTGATGAGCAAACAGGAAGAACACATCATTCCTACTAATGGGATAAAAATCAAGGATGTGTCCACCAAGACAAATTATGACACGGTTGATTACTGATTGGGACCTGAACGGCCCCTGTGTTTGTTAGAGGCACACCTCAGCTTGGCACTGTGTGGAGATGGTGGAAGTTGAAGAGGTGGGGCCTTGTGGCAGGAAGTGAAGTCAGTGGGTGGGGCACGGTCTTGAAAGGGATTCTGGGAACCAGCCTCTTCCTCTTGATTTGTTCTACTTTCTGGTCATAAGGTGAGAGGTTTTGCTTCAGCATGCCCTCCCACCATGATGGACCACCACAGGATCATGGCCATGGGGCCAACTAACCATGGACTGAAACTCGGGAAACTGTGAGTCAAATAAACCTTCTTTGTTCATAAGGTGATTGTTCCAGGTATTTGGTATAATGACAGAAATCTGAGTAACACACAATTATAGCATTGAAAAGTAAAATGAAAATCTTTTATCAATAGCAATGTGTATAAATGTACTTTTGTAAGCTCCCTGTGTGAACATCTAATTGTCTGTTTATGTGACTATTTTTTATTTCATCTGTCTATGTTCTGTTTAGTTTATCCATCCATCCATCTCTCCACTCATTCATCATCCACCCATCATCCATCCAGCATCCATCCATCTATCCATCCAGCATCCATCCGTCCATCCACCAATCTATCCAACCATCCATCATCCACCCAACCATCCATCAATCTATCTATCATCCATCTATCATCCACCCCCCATCATCCATCCCTCATCCATCCATCCATCCATCTCTCCACTCATCCATCATCCACCCATCATCCATCATCTACCCATCATCCATCCATCCATTCATCCATCCAATCATCCATCCATCTATATATCCATCCATCATTCATCCATCCATTCACCCATCTATCTATTCATCCATCTGTCATCCATCCTTCTATCTTTGTATGTATATATGTATATATCTATTAATTATTTCATCTATGTATGATCTGTTATCTTATCTACCTATCATCATAATCATCTCTTTCAACTATTCTCTACCTACCCCTCATCTCTTTTGTAATTAATCCTTTCATCTTTCTATCCATCTTTTCATCTGTCTGCTGTGTATCCACTTATCATTATCTATCAATCTATCTATCCCATCTATCTATGATCTCTCATCCATCCATCCATCCACCTACATAATATATGTATGTATGTATCTATCCATCTGTCTGTGATCTCCCCATCTATCCATATGCATTCATCCATCCACCTACCCACCTAAATAATCTATGTATCTGCCTATCTTCTGTCATCCATTTCTATTGTTTATCTACCTATCACTTATTCATTAATCCTTTCCTTGATCTATCCATTCATCTTCCATCTATCTGCCTATCATTATCTATCTGTCCACTTCTCTCTCTCTCTTATACACAATCACACACACACACACACACACACACACACTCACATACACATACATATACACAAGAACACACATCTATCTATCCAAATAACCCAAAGAGACTGACTGGAGAGCATTTTGTCCTCATTTAAAGGTGCCCTCATTTAAGGGCAACACCATCCGGATGTTGCCCGAGGCCCCTCCCCGCCCCCAGCCTTGCTCGGCTCCTCCCTGTACCGTACCTATCAGTGCCGTCGCGTAGCCCTGGCCCTTCAGAAGCTTGGCAAACGTCACCTCACTGGGGGGAAGCCCTCCAGAAGAAGCCGTGAAGAGGTAAACGCCCATCCGGCTACGAGCTGCCATTCCTGAAGCAAGAAAAAGCCACCTTTAAGAACCACAAGAACCACGACCTGGGAGGCCACCCAGAGAAGGACAACAGCCAGACACACAGTGGTTACCTAGGCGGATGGGGTACCGGCCCGTCATGAAGGCTGCCCGGCTGGGCGTGCACAGGGGTGAGGCGGCCAAGTGCTGCGTGAGTTTCACTCCCCCACCGGCCAGCCTGTCAATGTTGGGAGTCCTGGAAAGAGAGAACCATGTCCTATGTGACGACCTTCAACAGCCTGTGTGGTTGCTCACATCGAGAACTAAGACTCCGACTGGGGAGGAAACCGTGACTCGCATGTCGCCGCCACACGCTTTGGGGTCGCGGAGCACCCCGTCCCTCCACGTCTGGGTTACCAGAGAGTCCACATTCGAGCAATGGGTTACAGCAAGCAGGGAGGGTAGGGGATGACCTGACCAAGGGGTCAGATAATTCATTTCCTCCCAGTCACATCCAAAGAGAAGCCCTCCAACAGTATTGATATCGCTGCCTCATTCCTGCATGTCTCCAGGGAGGGGAAGACTCAGCGACTCCGTGGATCAACACCAGCCATCGCCGTCCCACAGCACTGGCAATGAGCTTCTCCCAAGCTTCAAACAGCCTCCTTTTTCATTTACTTTGTATGGATTTGTGTGTGTGTGTGTGTGTGTGTGTGTGTGTGTGTGTGTGTGATGAAGCTCCCTGTGCAACGGTTTTTATGTCATCATTTCCTCACGATTGCAAGAGAAAACAAAACTCAACTCAAATGCTTCTAGTCTATGGAGGTCTTTCAACATTCCCATGTGGCACCCCGTGTTTGTCACCTCGGGGGATTGTTTCCAGCACCCACTGCCACGCATTCGTCTAGCACTGAGCGTCCACACCTGAGAGTCTTGTTCCCGTAGCACCCTAGATCTCCCACGCCGAGGTCGTCAGCCATCACTAGGACGATGTTTGGCCTCGAAGCTGGCTGGCTCTCGGCTTCCCACAGAAACAGCAGAAGGAGGAAACAGACTTTCATCTTCCTGCAGATGGTAAGGAGACACGTGAGTTGAAAGATGCCGGCTGCTCCCCTCCTTGTCTTAGAGCCCCTTCCTTTTTGCACAGACTTCGGAAGAGGCCATTCTTATCCCCCGTCGTCCAGACAGAATGTGCTTGAAAGACACTTCAGTCTAAGAAACGGCAAGGTTAAGAAGGTCTTATCCTCCATCCTCCCCTTTCTGTATGTTTGTTTCCAAAACATACAGTTCCCTCTCGGTGGTCAGCCACGACCTCTCTGTTCCCACCTACGCCACAAAGAAGGCTCTGTTTAGGGACATAAAAACACTACCACTGCCCATCATCCCTTTACTGCAGCCAGGCTCCTTCTTGACCTTAAAGTTTGCTCTTTGAGCCCTGGAAAAACAGGTCGTTTGTTAAGAATAAACTTGCCATGTCAGACTCTTTCTAAAGAGAACTATGAAGGTGCGTTGAGAAGGTTTTATAAAGGGAAATGTGTACACCTTTCAAAACTCGAACTACAATGGTTACCAGCCCCGCACAGCTCTCTCTGTGTGCCGGCTGCCATGCCGTGCAAGAGAACCAAGCCATCATCTGTACCTATTGCCTCCACACACACTCGCCTAGTGGCATTGAATTCCTTGTAAGAGCAAAAGTCTGGAGGAATTTGCAGAGAGGATGTGTCCAGAGCACACAGACCTGACCACCCCTCTCTGAGGCCTGCAGACATCATTAATGAATAGTCCTCAAGGAAGGAATCTAATGCAAACAAGCAGCGAGGGACCACAGCACCCGCCTGCCCTGCTCATCGCCGTGCACGGGTGGGCATAAGGACACACAGGCCAGACTCAAACAGCCGTCTCACGCTCCCTTTGGAAGGTGGGAACTGGGGAAGCCGGAGAAAATCTTTGCAAAATGTGTGGCGTCAGGAACACAGAAGGAAGAGAGGTGGCATCCGGGCTGGGCTGGGACTGTGATGGATGGCCCAGCAGAGCTGTGGGAACAGGTATGCGGCCCGGAGGATCGTGCTCTGCAGCCGCCCATGGCGCTTTCCCCTGTGCACGCCTTACAACACCACCTGGAGCTGTAGCAGAACGCACTTTGAAGGGTCTTTCCCAGCCGCCCCATTCTATGGAACCTACGCATACGAAGGCTGATCGAAACAGAGGGTGTGTGTTTAAATTAAAAAAAAAAAAATGACAGTAAGACACACTGCCATGAACCCCTCTTACAATCCTCCCCCTCGCATCCAAGATGCGTCCCTCGGCACTTTCTGAAGGAGTTCTGGAAGTCCTCTTTCGTGAGTTTCTTTACCAGGTGGGGTCGAAAATACGGCAAATGCTGCTGCCAAGTGCCATGCAACAGAAAGGCAAACTCACAAAAAAATAAACAACAGTGTGACCTCATCCTCATTCTTCACTGGATCTGGCACCGTGTGACTTCCGGCTCTCCCCCAAAGTCAAAATGACCACAAAAAGTCAACATGTTGCATCGAATGAGGAAAAGGAGGCAGCCAGGAGAGTGCAGCTAAAGACACTCAGGAAAGAAAACTTGCAGAATCGCTGCAGCAAGTCACAAGAGAATGATGGGAAGAGTGTGCTCCAAGCCACGGGGAGGGTTCTGAGGGGGATTCACGGCGACGCTACACTGATAAATCTAAGCATTCATCGTGTGTTACAACTACACCTGCTATGTCGCATTAAATGTCTGAAAGAACTTTGCGGATGGCACTAAAGATACTGAGATGCAGAAATGGTCTTGGGTGATCCGGCGGGGCCAATGCAGTCCCGGGAGCCCTCACTGAAAGGAGACAGAAGGATGAAGTAATTTGCCCCCCATACTCTTCTGCGAGTGTCTTCACTTAGCCTTTTCCTCACCTAAATTCTCCTCTCCTCTCTTTCCTTCTCTCTTCTCTTTTCTGTTTAGGTGGTAGGAATTGAATCCAGGGCCTTCTCATGCTAGGCAAGCACTCCACCACTGAGCTACATCCCCTGCTCTCTTTATTTTATTTTATTTTATTTTATTTTATTTTATTTTTTTTTTAAGACAGGGTCTCAGTATGTTGTTTGGCTGACCATGACTCACTATGTAGCCCAGGCTGGCCTTGCAGGAATCCTCCTGCCTCAGCCTCCTGGGTGCTGGTATCACAGGCATACACCACCATCCCTGACGCTTTTTATTTTGAGGCACTCACTAAATTGCTAAGGCTGGCCTCACAATTGCAACCCTCCTGCCTCAGCCTCTGGAGTAGCTGGGATTACAGGCATGAATCACCAGGCCCTGTGCTGATTTAACGGGAGATGTCACAACCCGGCGCCTTTCCCCATGGGGCCGTTTCCCCACTGAGGAACGCCTGTGTCTCTTGCTGGGCATACAGACGCTTCTGGTCAGTGCCATTCTCAGATTCGAGGGGCTTCTTGGAATCCCACTGGGTCTGGGTCGAGGTGACAGCCCTTTCTAATTCCTTCCAAAGGTTCACCTGGCTAATGAGTGACGCTGCCACTTTCCAAGGCTCTGGGGGGTGGCTCTCCCTCCCGTTGTTTCTTACCAGAAACAGGAGAAGAGCAAAGGCTGTCTGTCCAAGGGACCCCTCCGCCATTACCCACTCTGTTTTGGAAGCAGACTTTTTTGTTGCATGTATGCGTCCTTCGCTTCCACATTAAGTATTTATAACCCCTCTGTACTGAAGACATGGGCAATTTCCTTCTCTAGCTTTCCCCACGGTCCTTTGAGTAAATAAATATTCACTAAATTGTTTAATTGAGCCTTGGTGAAGGAGTGCATACATACCAATTAGACAGCTAGGGCAATGAGTTACATTCCAGGCCCTGGATTGCATGGAAG
>PVJO010021879.1:0-29098 GCA_004026905.1 Hystrix cristata | reverse complement strand
AAAAAGTTTCAGGCTGAACTTCTTAACAAAAATGAGAAGAAACCAAGCCAAAGAAATGGTAGTACAGTAAAGATACCAAAACAACTTTTGGGTCACAATTTGGGGAACATCATATCCTGATTTATATTTGTAAAATTCTATTTGATAAATGTCTGAAAATGACTTCAATGTTTATTTAACAACAAAGGATGGAAGTGAAGAATTGCCCTGCCCTGAACCCGTCCTGTCTGGCTTCTTCTTGATGCACATAACATCTAAAAAAGTCACTGGTTTCCTTCGCAGATCAATCCTGGAAGGTAGAATCAAAGCCTGGTGCACTTTTTTGAAATTTGTTTCTTTTGAATAAGAAACTGAAGTTCACAGATGTGCAGGGACCTGTACCTGTCTAGAGGAAACAGGCTTTGGATGACACTCGTGTCCCCAGACGGGTAATTCATCTCACTGTCCCGTCAATTCCTGCCGCAGGCCCTGCAGGCATTTACTGGGAGCCTCCCTGACCACTGGGCGTCCTATCCTGGCCTCTGCTTCCCTTCAGTCTGCGAGTTCTGTGCCCCTCCGTGATGAAGCTGCTCTCGCAGGGGAGGCCTTTGCTCTCACCTTAACCTTCCAACTCTGCTCGCAGTTTTCACGCTCCGCAACTCTGCCCACAGACACGAGGGCTCCCACACCCTCCAGTCCAGTTAACGTGACCTTTCTCACTCATCCCGCTGCTGTGTGCAACGCACTGCTCTGCTGGCACTGCGCGTTAGCAGCGTCAACGTAAACAACACGAAGTAGACACCAGTACAATCCGCCTGACAATCAGCGGCCTCCGAGGAAAGGCTTCCTGCTGTCAGTCTGCACATGCAAGACAGACGTCCGCTTCATGCTCAGAAACACTACGTTAAAATTCACTGGGAGCCTCACGACTTGTAGTAGAGGTGCCAGGAACCAAGTGGGCTTGGAGACCAAGAGGACTGTGTCCCGCCTGGGGAGACCCGCCGGGCAGGGCGGGAACCTCGCTGGGCATGTGCACTGGCTTTGTGTTCTCCTGTGAGGGTTAGCTGCAGGGGCCCAATGTCCAAACTGGAAGGTAAGTCGTGTTTCTTCGGAAGGAAAGGCCACAATGACGGATTTCTAAATGCACATTTCTCATTTCTACATCACTGATACGGGACTTTCCAGGTATGATCGCAGATATTAAATGTAAAGCCCCAATTGTTCCATATAACATGATGCCCAATTAGGGCCTCCATCAGAATGGACACATAACTGGGTCGGCCTTCAGAGCTATGTATTTTTTCATTCTAATATTGCACATTTACCTAAAACACTTTATTTGAAGAATTAAATACCGACAGGACTGGAACACTATTAAATAGACTTTATTTCACAAATGTTCCTGACAAAATTTTCCATTTTCCTTTACGTGCTAAACTGACGGTTCACAGAATAATTTGTCCTTCATTGTGACTTTTTGATTTTTAAACAGTGGTATTTTCCCTTAAAAAAGACATGCCAATCTATTATTTTCATTGCCTTTAGTAACTTTGGAATTTCAACCTATTCTCTAGTCATCTGAATTTGGACAAAGCATATTTAAACCTGAAAACAAAATGCCCAATATGTTTCTGTGTCAGACATTTCACACCATTTGTTATCATCAGGTGCTACTGGGGTTGAGTCTCAGAAACAGCTATGCTAAGAAAATCACGTACAGTTATACTGGTTTAAGTGGAAATAAAAGAGACATCATCAGCCGGCTTCAGAGCTTAAAGTCTGCACTAATAAAATAGTTTGAAAAACAGTCAACTTCCAGAATTCTGTGGTTTTCTGTGCAACATTTGATAAGGACAAGATTCCAGAATCTGCATCACTTATACACTCCGCTCGGGGCATACAAGACATACAACATCAGTGGGGTCCAGAGAGGGCATCAGAGCTATCTGAGAAACAGACACGTGCAGATGTGGTAGCAGGAGACACGTGCTCAGTTAGAAAAAAGTTACAGGATATTCTTAGATGATGAATTTACTTCTAAAATGCATGTTGTAAATGTTTGTGACTTGGGACAAGGAGATTCAATTTCAATGACATAAAAACCTAGTTCTAGTCAAGTTTGGTTTTTTGGTTTGTTTGTTTGTGTTTTGTGTCTCGCCATGAGGTTCAGACCAGGCTTGAACTCACTATGTAGCCCAGGCTGCCCTTGAACTCATGACAATCCTCCTGCCTCAGCCTCCCAAGTGCTGCAATTACAGGCATGTGTCACCATGCCTGGCTACTCAAGCCCTAGTAATGACACCATAGTGTAGAGTTGAAACTGTAGCTCAGTGGCAGAACACTTGCCCAGCATGTACGAAGCCCCAGGCTCCATCCCCAGCACCAAGAAAGAAGGAGGCCTTCGTAGGCTTTCAAACTAAACTGTCTAAAAGTGCCCACTTCAATATTTCTTCTGTACTAAATTCTTAAGAGCAATCTCTGATCCTTCCATCACACGGATCCCTGAACCATATACAAAGAGAGCGTCAGTTCCTTTAACCCCGGTGCTGTGTGGAAACATTCTTAATATTTCTTCCTCTTTGCTGACAACAGAATATGCTCTTCGGGACCAGCCACCACAGGGCTATAAAAGCTCTGGATCAAATGGCCAACTTGATGTGAACATCAAGATGAATCTGATTAAAGGTTTTAGGTTTTACCATATTTTCCAGGACCAGTTAGAAGCATCTAACACTCTAATCCTGACTGCATCACCGCTGATTAACTGCACATTGGCATCTGTCTCTGTGCAAGGGACAGATGGCAGATCTCGGTGCGCGCGTTCTCCACACAGGGACGCCCACAGGACAAACGACCCCCCGCCACCGCAGCTCCCGGTGAAGACTCCATGGTCAGAGCGGGAAAAAACTCGTTTTCTTAACTTACAAAAATGTAAAAGGAAACCGCATAAGGACAGCTTTTACTTAAGATAAAACTCAAAGCCCATAAATACTATACTGATGGAAATTACTAAAGTAAACTAATTCCTTCTTGAATTAGGTGTTAATGAATTTGTATACATCACTATCTATGTGTGTGATTTGTGCCAAAAACTTCTATTTCTTTTACTTGTATTTGTCAAAAAGAATGCATTTCCTAGCCTACGAGAGCCGTGTCAAGGATAAAAGGAAAGGAAGCACACTAAAGCTTTTAGAAAAGCACAGATCACCATCTTCACACAGTTCCAAAATAGTGAGTTACTTATGAACATAAGTAAAAATACAGCAATCTGTTAAAAGAGCAATAAATTCTTCAAAAAGTAAAGTTTACTCCAAAAATGTAAAAAAGGATTAGGCAATCCATGAACAAAATTCAAAAAGTTAATAGGGTAAAAGAGAAAAACAGATCAAAGAGAAAAGTTTTCAAATAACTAACTTCTCCAAAGACATTCAGTAAAATAACCTTAGTTCCCAAGAAAGCTCTCAGTAAACTGGGAAAAGAGGAAAACTTCCTTAACATGATCAAAAACATTTCAGAATCCTAGAGAAAACACCTTACCAATTCACCAAGATTTAGAAACATTCTCACTAAAATAAAAAATTAAACAGAAAGTCTATTATTTATTCACTCATGATTTAAACATGATTTAATATAGCTAAGCCAAAACAAAAGATGAGGATAAGAAAATTAGTGTAAAACAATGTGAAATAGATAGATCATACTTACTTGTAAATAACATAACTATCTAAAAAGTCAAAGAAGAGCAACTGAAAAAAATTATTAGAACAAAAACAAATAATAGTAGCAAA
Source organism: Hystrix cristata (assembly GCA_004026905.1). NCBI lineage: Eukaryota > Metazoa > Chordata > Mammalia > Rodentia > Hystricidae > Hystrix > Hystrix cristata. The sequence continues at coordinate 25,331 of PVJO010021879.1, read as the reverse complement.
AAACAACGTAAATATAGGAATACTAATAGTTACCTTATATACCAATCTGTTCTTAAGTGTAATAGCAGGGCTGGGTGGGGAGGGGAATCCCACTGAAATTAACAACAGATACTGCAAAACTTAACAAGATCAGCACAAAACTTACATGTAGAATTTTTTGTTCAAATGGGAAAGGGAACAAGAGAGGGGAGGGGGAAAGAATGGAGGAACAAGAGAAAAAATAATAGAAGGAAAAAAATGGAAACAAAGATTTTGTAAATAAGGAGGGAGGAAGGGTTCAAGGAGGGAGGGGAAGGGGAAAAAAAGAAGCAGCAAATTGTGTACAGGTACAAATTCCCTATGATGAATGTTATCACTACATATACCTAAAATGTAACATTAAAATAATTTTTTTAAATGATCAAAGAACATTCCAGGTTGATAATGTGTGTTAGTAAGGGAGAGAAAAAGGTTGAGCATTTGTTGTATATTAAAATCTGCTGTAAATGAAACAGTGATTGTGTTAATCAAGACTATTTATAAAGGGAAGTCCCCAAACCAACCACTTAAAGCAAAATGCAAAGAAGAATTTGTATTGCATATTATAATAAAGCTCAGAATAAGTGCAAAAAAAAGAAGTTTTTTTCCACTTAAAGTTGAAAAGGAAGGCTTGACTATGTAAAATGCAAAAATTACTAGCAATATTATATTGGCAAAATTCAAAGACTCCACTAATTAGCAGACAAATGTAATAAAGTTATAATGAAAAACCCAGGGAGGTTGTTTCAAAGGATGAAAGTAGAAGAGGAATTTCAAATAGCAAAGGAAACAATATATTATTCAACTGTGATTGTTGAAAAAAAATGACTATTCGTGTGAATGGAAAAACCAGATGTATGTTTTGTGTCACACAAAAAATAGTTCCAGATAGATTGAAGATGGAATAACATATAGAATATACCTGCACAGTTTTGGGGTGGAGATGACTTTTTCTTAACGAATACACAAAGGCCAGAAACCATAGGAGTAGATGGACAGATCAGAACACATAAAAACTTGAAACTATGTCCAAATTTATTTTTTTTAAAACCTCATACAGGAAAATATTTTATAAATATTTAATTTATAAAAAGTGTTCACAAATCAACTTTGGAAAAGACATATTAAATTATGTAACTGTTTAGAAACATTAAAAGATGCTGAATAACTATATGTACATACATATATATACACACACAAATAAAATCATTTTTCTGGATGCTTAAAAATATGAGGTTGTAGAAAATGGGAATTGTCAGACAATGGTATGTTGAACGCAAGCTGGGGCACTCTTTCTGTTTGAAAATGAAGATGCATCTACAAGGGGTGAATGAAAAATACAGTGACTGCCTAAAGTGAAATTTTAAAAAGCCCTTATTACAGTAAAAGCTGCATTGTCCAGAATGATGGGCTGAGTGTGTTGAGAGAGGGATGCCATGAGCATTCTGAAGGAGATTAATGGCAATGTGCCCTTTACTGTAGGAACCCCCAAGCCCCGGGCAAGACCAGGACCAGGAGGGCCTGCAGGACCCAGACCCCACAGCGGGCGGGAGAGGCGGAGGACTCAGGCCTCGCGGTACCTGCACATGCTCCCGTCACAGCCTGGCTCGTCTCCTATTAGATCAGCAGGGCGTCAGATGCCTACAGGAGTGCCGCCCCACTGTGACCTGCGCGTGCCCCAGACCTGGGCTCCAAGCTCCTTTGAATCACCCAAACGTAACCCCGTCCATTAAAAACTGTCTTCCACGGAACCAGTCCCTGGTGTCCAAAAAGGTTGAGGCTACTGTTTTACTATAATACATCTTTTTATTTCAACTGCAATTTTCAAATCACATCCTGTACTTTGATCCAGCAAAATCATTTTTGAGAATTTAATAAAATCTTAAGAAAAAGAGTTGAACAAATGGGCAAAAATATAAGTACATGATGGTTCCTGCCACTCTATTTTAAAAAAAAAAGGAATAAGCTAATTAACTAAACATCAGTCCCCAGTAAAGGCTGGCAAAGTAAATTACAGTAGAGCACATCCCTGAAATAGGAGTCTATGTGTTCCTTGTAAGGTCTGACATAGATCTACACACATCACACTGGACAATGTGAGCATGTGTGTGTGTGTGTGTACTTAAAAAGCAGGTGACAAAAGAATATGTGTGATGTGAGAGCTCATGCTTTATTCATGACACATCTGAGAGGGTAAGTCCCAAAGGGTAATAGTGTTTATCTCTAGGGGAGAGGAGGCAAAATTATGGAATTTGTTTTCGCTATATTGTGCAAATTATTTCAAATTAGCATATATTAACATATATTATGGAAAACATAAAAGCTATTTCCATATTAAAGACAATTAAAAACAGTCTTATAATTACATCGTTAATTATCAGGAAGATGAACCTTGTAGAAATAACTAATGACCTCTGTATTTCTATGATTTATTAAAGCATAACTAAGAAGTTAAGCACATGGGATATTTTTTATTACAATAATTAGGTTGAATTGTTTAAATACATTTTTTAAGAATGTTTATTGTTCCTAGGAATGGCCTAATGTACCCCTAGTACAATATGGCAAAATATCTCTTAAGAATCATGACAAATTTTTTTTGGAAATAACTTCAGAATCTTCCACTTTAGCATTCCTGACTTTAGGTATCCTTAGTGAAAAGAATGTCTAACGCACAATTCACTTTTATAATATACCTGTACAGTTGGTCTCAGGAGTGCTTAAACAATTGATTCTAGTGGTTACATAGTACAGCTCCTCTCAGATCAAACTCTTCCTACCTCCGAGCTTTGAGAGTGGATATCAGGGGAGGGAACGGAGATTAAACTGAGATTTCCTCACTAGTTGAATCAATTTGATTTCAATTAAATGCACTCCACGGACAATGAGATTCAAATCTTCTGCATTAAATCAGGACTTAAATAGGTCTCAAAGACTCAGCAAGAATTCATCTAGGTCATAAGATCTTTATTCTTTCAGAGTACACATCCCAATTATAAAATTTTCAATCGCCATCCTCAAACACAGAGCAAAGCCTTAAAAGTACTCCACCCTGTAGCCCTGTTCCACTCCATTATTTTCACATCTATGTCTACATATATGACTAAAAATCTGCCTTTGCATTCTGTCCTCTTTACCACACCAAAGTCTTCAGATAATATAATGCATGATGTTTTTCATTGTCTCCAACCTATATTCCTTAGGTCTTTGAGGATACCCATAGATTCCCTTCTTGAGCAGAGGTTCCTTATTTAAATCTGCAAAATAACTTCCATGCATCCCTGCCGCTTAAAACACTCTTGGGTGCTGAGGATCAAACTCAGGGCTTTGTGCTTGCTAGGCAAGCTCTCTACCGCTTGAGTTAAATCCCCAACCTCCGACTGACCAAACTTAACTCTCTATCTTTAACTTGTGAATCTTAAGACATTCACTTACTGAGCCCAGTATACCTCCTGGAATGTTACCCAAAATTGCACGTATTTTCTGAACCATGTTTGCACTCTCAGGAAAAAGGTGGCTGTCCATATATTGAAACACACTGAACCTCCCCAGCTCCCACCAGGACTATTGCCCCGCAGGAATCTAATCTGCAGCATGAACTGCAATCGCAGAAGGGAATAAGAAATAGTGGCTAGAACGAAAACACCCTCATGTCCAAGGAAATCAGAGCCCAGCTGAGCTGCAATACCAGCAGTCAATTCTGGCGCATATACCTGAGCATCGCCACTTAAAACGAACTGCCAGGCGGTCCACTTTCTTGGCACTGCAAGAAGCTTCCAAAGCCCCATGAAATTTCCAAGAGTTACATTTACTTATCTTGGCAGTTTTTAAAAGCAGGTGATGGTCGCAGCCTTGCGCAGAACTCTAAATGAACACATTCTGATCACTAGGCTATCAATTTGTCAAACAAAGATATCTAACACACAATTTGACTTGTGCAAGGCTCTGTTGTTATATTAGGTCATTAGTTTGAATAAAGGGCTTTGAATTCCCATTTCTGATGAAACTGACTGGCCCAACCCCCGAGATGGTAAGTGTCTAATACATCTCCTAATATTCTCTGAAAAGGATAAGACGCCTCAGCCCGGGAGTGTGAATCCCGTGGTATAGAAACGAAGAAAAATACTCACATTACACACTCTTCCTTAGTACTTAATCATAAAAGGATCATGGCCACATGGAATCCAAGCCACGCTGGGTCAATTAAATTAAACTTGTTTCAAAATAATGTTTCATCTTCTGGACCTCATTTAAATTATCGGCAAAAAGAATATTAAAGTCATTCATTACTCCAGAACTGGTAGAATGACAAGGAAATAAAGTACTTAATGAAACCATTTACAATCTATAATCATCTTCCTAAAACAGCATTTGCGCTAAACACTTTACAATGAAAAAGTATAGTAATTTACAAATAGCTTAGAGACTAATCTCTAATTAATCTTTTAGAAAAAGAGCCTGGACACCTCATCATAGTTAAATCTGCTCAGCAATGCTATCAGGAAGGCTGGAAGAGCTAAAAGGGAATCCATAATGAATTCTGCATCACAGGCCCAGGCGCTTTCTCAGTAACAACCTGCATGAGCTGAGAGAAAGTCAGAGCTAGCTGGTCCGACATACCGGACTGACTGTGTTCAGAATCGTTTTGGGAACCTCCAAGCAAAAGCACTTTTGTTCACAAATAAATGTCAAAACAAGACGGTAAAAGCATCTCACGTTTCTAAGAAATTCTGCACCTTTCAAAGGGCTTCCACGTTTGTTTTCTCATAAGATCGCCGTAAGATTTTAAAGATGACAAAATCTAAGATGTTAGGAGACGGAACAAACCCATATATTCCTCCCCTGGATGACTTCGTTTCTAGAAGTTTACACAATGTCTGCATCTTACTGCATTACTTTTCTGGCTCCTGTATATTTTCTCAACCCTCACCATGGTATGAAATGCAATTTTACAGCTATTGCTATTTCCCCCCACTGAATGTTGGATAAAAGGAGCTGCCACCAACTCGTAATCTCTTCCCATCAGTGCTTCATCACTTGGCAAAAGCGCACCCTCAAAAGAGGAGATATTGTCAGAAACTCCTCAGGATCTGGAATATCTGAAATCCTTTCTAGCCACATTTACAACTGAGGAGCCAGGGCAGAGCTGGGCACATAGTGGGCACATTGTAATGGCACCTGGGCTAGAAAGACACACCAAAGATCACAGCCCCAAAACGGAGTCATGCACTGTAAGAACTGCTCGGAAGGAAAATGCAGGGTACTCTGGGTCGAGGAGAGCCAACTCAGATTGGGGCGAGGTCTTATGGGTCCCCTACGGCAGCAGCCCCCAACCTTTTTGGCACCAGGGACTAGTTCCGTGGAAGATAATTTTCCTTGGGCGGGAGACATGGTTTGGGGATGACTCAAAGAAGTCAGTGGGCCAGCGTTGGGACCCTAAGGGACTCACACGTAAGGTAAGCAAACTGCCAGGCCAACGGAAGGAGGACATTCCCTACGGGAGAAACAACACAGGACAATCCCAAGGTAACAAGACCAATGGCAAAATGAGAGGAGGGAATCAGGACACTAGAGAGCCCAAGAGGTGACAGTCTGGGATAGAGAGTTGTTGAAGGGGAAACCACTTAGGGGGCTGCAGGAGAGAGCAGCATGAGCTGAACACGGCCGAGACCGGGGACCAACTGGTGAGTTGGAGGGGGACACTGAAGGAAAGGAGGAGCTACAGCGCACAGTCCCCAGATCCCAGTGTGAGCGACTGAGGTCTGGAGGTGCCACTTGAGGTCCTGCAGAGGACTGCGGAGGAGCAGCTGTGAAGTATTCAAACAGCAATATAAACAGCAAACCTGGTCTAAGGAGAGACATACGGGTTCAAGATGCAAATTTGGGACATAGAAACTGTCCAATTCTTAGCACAATCTGAAACCTTGAACTGATGAGATAAGGAGAAAGTAGAATGAAAAGAGAGCACTATCTAGCACTGAACTTTGAGTTTAGCTAGGAGAATGGTCAATAAAGGCGACAGAAAATAAAGGTTGGTGCCATCAGAGGAACCTTGAGATGTCCTCATGGCAGCCCGAAGAAGAAGAGACTGCGAGAAGGAAAGGTGGTTAAGGGTGTGGATGCTGGTGAGAAGTCCAGCGGGAAGAAGAAAGGTGTCCACTAGGTGTGACTTTACACAGAGCAGGACCGGTGGGAGGGACGGCAGAAAGGAAAGTAAAGGGTGCATGTGAGGACAATGCTTTCCAGAAGCCTGGCTGAGGAGGTGAGTGAAGAGAGGGGAAACAGATGGGCGTTCAACCATTTTTGCTGTCTCCTCCCAGGAGAGAAGGAGGAAGTAATGAAGACACAGAGGAGGTATCTGAGAGGAGAGAGGGGGGTATCCAGGGCTCGCCTCCCTTTGACAATAGATACCTTTTCTCAGTTGTACCAGGAAGTAAGAAGAAGCTGCAGGTGACAGACCAGTGGTGCTAAAGTGGGGAGTTCCCGCCTCTCCACTGGCGCTTTACTGCTAAAGAGTAAGGCAAAGTTGTTAGTGGAGAGTGGAGAGGAAGGCGGGGAAAGTAGAGGTTGGAGAGGAGTGGGGAGGGGGTGGTCTTCAGTTCCTCTGCTGGCTTCTCCTCCATGCACACTCCCCATCCTCCATCTAGGACCTGGGACAGCCCACAGGAGTCTTCACTCTCTCCCTCCCTGATCACGCCCGCCACAGAGCTGCATTCTGTGTGGCCCTGGCCTGGTCCGCCAAAGCATCCGCTGCACTTGTTTCAGGCGCTGCTCCAGCCCAGGAAACCTGGTCCCAGAAGTCTGGATGCAACCACTGGGAAGGGCAGCCCCGGCTTCCCTGGGGCTCCCAAGATGGTAAGAGCAAGTCTGCACCTCCTGACACCAGTCGAGAGGCAAAGAGAACAGCTGAAAGAGGGGAAGGGGAAGGGGCGCTGAGGATTTTCACTGCCCTGCGTTCAGCCAGATACCCTGGATCATGGCTACTGAGCAGGACCACTCCTGCCAAGCAGGAGAGTCTGCTGCCTTTTGTCAGAAGCAGGGTGATACAGTCCCGAGGACCGCTGGGGAGGCTTACTGGAGAAACGAGCAGGAAGGTCCGCTCGGCCACCTTTCGTCATGGCCAATGGTGATGTCGGGGATCTCAGACTCTGCACTCAGAGCTCACATTCTTTGCAATTTGCAGTCATAATGTGTAAGTCTGATACTTAGCATAATTAGCAATTTGTTTTAATTACTACTATTATGTGATAAAAATGAACAAGCTATTTAAAAACAAAATTGTTCATAACAATGTTTTCCTTTCTCCGGAGTCTAAAGAAACAAGGGCATATTATGAAATCCCTCAGTGCCTAAATGGGCAAGCAGCAAATTAAAAAGATGTCTTTCCTCTAAGTTTGTATCCGAGATGAGACAGGAACTGATATTGCTCGTGGTCTAATCATGGGAAAACAGACTATTCTTCTATTAAATTATTTAAGAGCCACAAACAGAAGCAATCATTTATTGTTTGTAAATCAAGTCATTTTCTCTCTCCTCTTTCAATGTCAATAAAGCAAACATCTGCAGGTGTTTAGACTGTGTCCTTGCACAAAGCCAAATAACACAACCCTGCTGGGAAGACAAAGGAAGCCCACAGAAATAGGGAGACAGGGAGTCACCGACATGCCAAATATGTGGAGACACTTGAAAAAGAAACTATCCTGAAGGATATGGAAGAAAAATGTTTTTTACCATGATTCTAAATGTAAAAGTCATTTCAGTGAATTAACATTTACCAGGTAATCCGTGGAGAAAATACCGTAAGAATCACCTGCATTACTGAGATTTGCATTGAAATCTTTTGTATTCATTTGGACTGGAAGAGTAACTGGTTTTACCCATTCCAGATGAAGAGTACTCTGGGGGTATAGAAGTTTCCTAAAGCAAAGACAGAAATTTTCTAACAAAACTTTCTAAAGTTTTCTACTCCAGAAAGGACCACCGGACAAGAAGGTGCGAAATTTCTCTTTACATTATTGTGAGTTCTTAAAACTTCCTTATTCCTTGCCATGATTAGTGAGGGTCTCTCTATTCTAATCTTAGGATGCTGGGCAGGCCTCTCATTTTCTATAACATGACATCTAGGGAGACAGGGCACGTCTGGTGTGTGTGGGGGCGTGTCATTGTGTGTCTGGTGTACGTGTATCTTGTGTAAATCTGTCCATCTAAAATATGATACAAATACCAAACACCTTCCAAGCAGGCAGACCTAGAGGCAGGCGAGGTATTTTGACATGTTGTGTGTCGCAGACCGGAATCTACCCGGCCCATTAACGTTTCTGCCTCCACAGTCTGCGCTGTATCAAGTGGTCCGCGGAGATCCTTTGTCTCAATGGCTCACTGGCCTGAGGACAAAGGGGTGCACTCTCATCCACGAAACACAGACTTTCATTTAATCTGTGCTTTAAATTAAGTACAGTCTTAGAGAAGAAAGTAAAGTCATAATTGAGCCACAGTTCATATTTAACACAACTCAGGCAGGACTATAATTGGGCTCTCCTTTTGGCCCAAGAAACAAATCTTACTGAAATTTTCAAACATAGTAAGACCATAAAATGGTGAGGTTAGTAGAAATCAATAGCTGCCTACATTTTGTAGTCAAATCTGTCCTCAACAAAATGAAAATTACTAAATTATAAATAATAGTATACCTAAGAAATTATAACGTGAACATTAATACATTTAATTGTGGATACATTTTCAGTTACAAGATATCAAAGAGATAATAAAAACAGAAAGTTTACTGTTCTTTACACCACAGATGTGCACAAAATCTATTAATGCTTAAGTGAGGGCAGATATGAACTATTTTTTTAAGTTGTAAACTAATCTCTATTAAATCATTGAACTAAAGAGCTCAATCTAAGGTTTAAAGCAAAAAACTCTAACTCTAGCCAGGAAATCTAAGTTATATGCTTCTCGTAATGAGCCTTTTACCATGAACAAACTTGAATTTAAGGCACTGTTGTGAAACGTGGAGCCGGTAGGGCTTTGTCTCGCTAACTGTTCAGTCTTTAGTTCCTAGGGCTATTACACCAACTCTCTTACGCGTAGTTTGCTGAATGCCAGTCTCTAGCACTCCGAGAGCCAACAGCCCCAGCACCCAGGCCTCTGAACAGCTCCACAGGCACCTGCCGGATAAACCTTGCGGGAAGCCGCAGCTGCATTCTGCGATCCGCTCACTGTGGCCCAGACCCTGCGCTAAGAGCTCTAGGAGGTGGAAGCAAGATTAGAACCCAGCTCAGGCTTCTGCTCCTGGATGCTGCTTCCTTGCTAGTCCAGGAGCTAAACTCCATGAGAACAGTATCTCTGTATACTCTAGTACATGAACACTGGATTTTTACGCCCAAATTGGCTTTTATTTCTAAATTGGAAGCAAAAAAGTCTTCCTAAGTGTGTGACTCCCATAAAAATCTAACGGAACAAAGTAGATGGTTTGGAACCTAAATGTGACAGCTGTCTTTCTTTCTTCACAGATACTTCATCTGTGTACGAGGACGGCAGGTCACCTGACGCGGGAAACGGCTCTTGGATGACCGGTTCCTCCGCTTTGGCACTGTTTTGTCGTCTTCCTCGTCTGAACTTTAGAATCTCAACGGTCATGATCCAGATGACGCATTCACACTCCTCAGTGTTAGCGCGCTCAGACGAGCATGTGACCTTGCTCTCTTACAGCGTTAGGTGAGCGTGACTTTTAATAAATCCACCGTGTATTCTTGAGCTGGCTCCAGACAGGCTGCTTCCCTGGGTCTGTCATTCCAGCACAGTCGTGACGGCAGTGACCGCCCAGCCTCCCGGGCCTCCACCGTCGGCTTCTCCTTCCCGCCTCTACCTTCCCCCTTCCCATCTCTCCTGCATCATTACGCAGAGCAGTGCTCACCGCATCGGCGAGTGCCCCTCCAGCCTACCTGCAAAGATGGGCAGGACCAGAAGTCCATCGTGCTAATAAGCAGTCTCGGGTGATTTTATGATCAAGTAAGACTGGGACAGCAAAGCGCTGCTCCAAAACTATCAGAGTCTCCCTTGTCTTCAGAAACTCCAAACTTCTTAGCCCGCAAGCATAATGTAGGCCTATTACATTTAAATTTATTTAGGTATATGTGAGAAAATTTAAAACGGAGAAGAAAAATGCTCAGGCTGACTATAAATAAGCTTCCCAAAGGACATCAGAAGTGGGACACAGTGTATCTGGTCTACGTTGTTCCTACCACATCAGTGGGCCTCAAAGAGATCTGGATGGGGAGATGGCCCCATCACAGGAACCTTAAGAAAAACTCGGGCCCCACTTCAGACCCACCAAATCCTGGGGTAGGGTCAGAAATGTGGGATTGCACAGGACAACTGTGGTTCTAAAGCATTTTAAATTTTCACAGCACGGCATCATGGTCTCAACCCTGCCCCACCATAAAAGTCACCTGAAATAGCTTGTTAGAATAATCTATTTCCAGGTCCTATCCATCTGATTCAGGAGGTCAGAGGTGGGCACAGGGATATGTATTTTTTAAAAATACCCTGGGTGTGGTGGTGCACACCTATACCAGCACACGAGAGGATGGCAGCAGGTGAGGCCAGCCTGGCCTACACCATAAGTTCAAGGCCAGCCTGAGCTACATAGTGAGGCCTTGTCTCAAAAAAGACAATAATAATAATAATAATACTCTTCCCTCACCTCAAGTGATTCATATCATCAGGGAAATCTGAACACTGTCTAAATCAGGATATTCAACACTGTGCACTTATCCAAAAGAGTAGGTATTGCTTTTAATTCCATGGTAAGAGTATATGCTATTTGAATCTATATTTTTTCAGCATTTTAATTTTAATTCTATTGTTAATTCAAGAGAGAAAAGGGGCTGGGGATTTAGCTCAGTGGTTACAGAGCTTGCCTAGCAAGCTCAAGGGCCTGAGTTCAATTCCTGGCACCAAAAAAAAAAAAAAAAAAAAAAAAAAAAAAAAAAAAAAAAAAAAAAAAAAAAAAAAAAAAAAAAAAAAAAAAAAAAAAAAAAAAAAAAAAAAAAAAAGAAAAGAACAGTAAAGGAAAATATCACAAAAATTAAGAAAAATTACAGAACACTCCCAATTTAAAAATATTAAGAATACTGCTTTAGATAAGCAGTTTTAGAGAGCTAATTGCAGGGTTATGAAGATTAATACAGTTGTGTGCCATCCGCAGCAATTCTGAGAAAAATCCAATATCCGTTACTGCAGAGAAATTAAGAGAGGAGCTCTATTTATATTGTAAAGGATTTCTTCCCTTGAGAAAGAATTCATCACAGCAGCCATATAAATCCAAAGCTCTCCTAGTGTAGCTAAGACTTGTTTTTGTAAAACATAACATTTATCAGAAAGAATCGTCTTCACCATTTCAAAAACACAGTAACACAGAAGTGAGACAACTTCAAGGGCTGGTTCCCAGCACCTCCGGGCTTCCTTTCCATCCCTCACCGACTTCCTGATCAGTCGGCTCCAGAGACTTAGCAGGCTCTAAGTGACTCCAGCTCTTAGTAATGGGCCACAGCTGTCCATGGCCCATGTGCAGAGAACGGGGCTGCCCTCCACAAAAGTCCAACCACTGCCGAATACATCAGGTCTCAGGGCTGCAAAGGGTGCATGTGGAAAATAAGAGCCAACACAGCTGCTGCCCTCGATAAGGCCCTGGCAAGGGAGGCGTGGTCAGGCGTGGTCTGACCAGCGTTGCCACCCATCACCAGTTCCCCTCTTGCTCCTCTCCCTCCCTCTGTCCCCACGTGGGTAACTGCAGCCCCTCTCCGGCCTGCCTTTCCTTATCGCACAGCAAGCACCACCTCAGAGTGGGGGCGACACGAACCATACCGGGCGGACCACAGTGGAAAGAGTATTTCGACCCTCACATTGTCTAGTGTTCAGAAAGAGCGGCAACTACCCGCAGGTAGAGCTGGACTGAAAGCGACAAAATAACAAGGTACAGGTTCCAGATAAAACGTCCCCTTTCCTCACTTCTGATCCGCTGCCAGCTCTGAATTCCTAATTATCATCACACATAATCTTCTTCCGAGGAGGTGGGGCTGGCGTCCCCCAGTGGGACTTTTCCGACGCTAATCACTGCCCTTGGCTGGGCTGAATCTGCAGTCTGGCCTTCTCCCTGAGAAAAGCTCGCCCCAGAAGGGGCTTACTAAGAAGGCTTCTGTCTAAGCTCCATGGAGCTTCTGACTTCTCGGGGCTGGTGAAGACTGCGTGCTCAGAACTGCGAGGTTCGATATGTGGATGTCAGTGCATGGACGGGAGACAATCCTAGCAGCATCCCCTGTGCTCATTTTACTTCATGGTACTTTAGAGGGAAGTGACATGTGGAAGATATCTTTCAAGTCACCTCAGGAAATGAGATCTACACTATCTCATATCAAAGAATTCAACATTATTTCTTAAATAGTAATGTGAAGGTAGGAAGCTCAGCTTGACTGACTCTATTCACAAACCATAAATGTGAAATGTTATAATCATAAAGCTCTATACTAAAATCTGGGGATGGGGTAGGTCAGGAAGGAAGGAAGGAAGGACACGAAAGAATCTGTCGAATCTGCCAACAGTCCAAGAGCTTGAGCACGCGTCCACAATCCCAGAAACCATCTTTACAGACAAGTTGATGCTACAAGTCACCGTGCCCGTGGGAGGAGCAGGAGGGCTCACCACAGACACCACCGTGACACCCACGGAGAGGGGTGTGGTGAGGGACACTCCAAGCCTGCAGCTCCGCGACGCCAAGGCTCTCGCATGGCCTATCTCCCACCCAGTCGCTCTGGGCATCTTCTCTGTGTCCTTCGACATCCACACTCAGACTTCATGACACTTAAGCCTCGGTATTGCATGTCCTGCGCAGAGGGAACGGGGTCCAAGGTTGAAAACCGCCTTCTCTCACTACAGCCAGACTCCTCGGGCCTCTTCGTCCCTGGCAACCTGAGTCCTCCCTCCCCATGTGAAATGCCTGGCCTAAGTGAAAGCGAGGATTTGTGCCACTCCAAATATGTAAAGCCTCCAATATACAAATCAACTTTGCTGGTACTGTATGCAAACCGAACTGCTAGATTTTTCAGGAAAAAAATCTGATTCCTCATATAGTCTTTGTAATAAATGAGATTTGTTAAATATAAATCTTTAACTTTCTTTTTATGCATTTCATGACTTTTCATACCTATAATCACGAGTGAAGGAGAGAATTTCACTGAGCCACATCACCCACCTTCACCGCTGTATGTGTGTAGAAACCACCTGAGCCAAAAGTCTCACCGGTTTCTGATGAATAAATTCAGACAAGGGGGACAGCTCTCCGGAGCAGGGGCTCTGCTCATCCGAAAGAGGAGGGGTGCAGGGCCGCTGACCGTCACAGCGCAGTGGTTATGTACACGGCCAGAGCGCAAGATGTGTGATAAAAAAGCATATATTAATGACGCCCACAGAGAGATGGGCTCTGATTCTCTTACAGAGTTCCTTAGAAATCTGTAAGAAAAAGACAAAAAAAAAAGCCATTTCCTGCTCTATTATTGTTTTTACGTAAATATATAATCTGCATGATTCCACTTCTGTCTTTACTCAGCCTGGCTGATGGGAGACAATAAAATAAAATAGAATAAAATAGCAAGACAATCATATGTTTTGATTATCATACTAAAATCTAAAAAGAATGGAATTTAAAATTGAGCTATAAAGCCATGTATATGGATAAGTAAAACAACTCTTTCTCATATTGCTGTGGTATCTGATAAAGAGAGGTAGACAATGTGCTCATATAGAATATAATTAAAATATTTTATTATTTCCAATATTACAAACCATTGCTTCAAAAACAATTTTTAAGCGCTTAAAGAAACCAAGCAGCCTGGTAATTGCATGTGTTTGATCTTACACAATGGTTCATTGTACGGCTGGAAAAGCTGTCTTCCGATTTGACTACAAAGTAAGGCAATATTATTTCAATGTGTCACACTCAGACAAAGGAGCATTTCTGCCCTCACAGCAGACACCTCGTGAAAGCACACACTTAATTCAGGATGCGGCCTTTGTTTAAAGATACTGTTTTACTACAAATTAAAATCTCTGTGTACAGGATAATAGGAAAATGATCCCAAACGATACAGAAAGACATCAAAAGGAAAGGAAAGTTCGACCAATATGACAAAATACAGATATACCACTATTAAGAGTTAGGCAAATGTCTTTCCAGCTATTCATTTACAGAAACATTATGTAAACAAAAAACAATTATAAAATACCATCATATTCGCAGTTCCCGAGCCATTTTTCACTCCACACGATATTCTAGGCAGCATTCACAATAGGTTTTAAGCCACACAGTCATCATTTGGTGAATCCCATTCTTGCCGATTTTTCATTATTATGAACCACTCTGCAACAAACTTAATTCATTTGGGATTATCTTTCAAGCCTAACACACACGCACTCCCAGTCTGGGGAGTCTGCACCTCTTGGCACAGCTGTTTCCTTGGAAATACTCAGCTCGGTCAAAGCCAAGTCTAGCTGACAGGGTGGCACTACTTCTGGCAACTCGGAGCGGTGCTGGGGGAAGGAGCTCTGAAGTCACCTGCAGGCCCAGCACCGCGTGCTTCTCCAGAGACAGCACAGAGAGAAAAGAACAGACTCCAAGATAGCAGAACTCTGTGTTTCTATAAGGAGATAGTTACAGAATGTAGCATATATAAGAGAAGCGCACGAGATATAAATATACATCTTGGGGAATTTTCAAAAAAATACAATGGCCACCAAAATTGGTGGGGTTTTTTCTCCTTGTAATACTGCTTTTCTATTCACTATGTAACTTGGATAATCTCTTGCACCAGAGAATCGAGACAATGCATGCGGTAAATAAATGCTCCATTTCCCCCCGTCCCTCCCCACACCCAAGAGCACGTCCTGGTCACGACCTCCTCTCCTCACCCAGACCCCGCACTCCCCACCTACTTGCCCTGTGATCCTCCCCACAGCAAGGTGAGTGCTTACCAGGGGAAAGATGACCACATTGAGGACCCTCATTTAGAACCACAAGTCTTAACTATGAAGCAAGAAGAGTCCACGCAGAAGAGTGGTTGGTGGAACGATCCACGACCTGCCACGTGTGGTTGGGAATGTAGTGGTGTGCAAAGCTCAATGTGTGCTATATTTTCAGGCAGGAAACTATTTTTATTCAAAACACTGAAATGAAGGATTGCAAGTAGCACTGACTGACAAGGGATTTATTTTGGGCCATGGCTGCTGAAGCTGACTGTGGTCCCAGGGGTCCAACACCCACCACCTCAACACATCTGTCCACCTGTGGGGTCCCAACCATCCCTCAGAGACTGCCCTAGGAAGACGAAATGTAGAAATGCAGTAGGCAGACCGATCAATGCTGATACTCACAAGAGCAAGCACCACAAAAACATTTAAAAAAAACAGCTGCTATTAATCGGAGCCAGCCTTTCGGTTTTGCCACCTCTTTACATACATGATCTTGTTTTCCCCCACAAACAGTCTTCGTGGTGGTTTCAATATCCCTGCTTTACAAATAAAGAACCTGAGGCTCAGAGAGATGAAGTTGCCTTTGTCCCCTTGGGTTGCATAGGAGCATTATGCTTTTATCTCGATGTCTGAAGCAGCTTTTAAAGCCAACCAAAATTTTTTGTATGAGAGAACAGATTGTTATTGTGAGGTTAGGAAAACGTCCTTTAACTAAGAGACTTCCCTGGTGAAAATTTTTGTTGCTGGAATTCTTCAGTATTTATCAGGCAATTAATAATGGGGTAAACAACACAAAGACAGGGACAAGTTATTGAAATCCTTGTTGTCGTTGTCTAATAAGTATCACCATCCCCTGGAATGCTTTTTATTTCTAAGTTGAGACAGAGGCATCTTGGTGAAACTGTCACTCAGTCTGAATACAAGCAGTGCTGGGAATTTCATATGGAAATTTTAATAATCCCTTTCCCCCCAAAGCCAATTATTTCTTTCCCTGACTGGCCCAGCCCACCCCATCTGACTAGCAGCCCCACACAGGAGGATGACTGGGAGGCGGTAACGAGCAGAGGCGGCCGCATGCCGGGTACCATGTGTGCATGTGATGCCCGTGGGGTGATGAGACAGGGCCGGAGTTTTCCCTCTTGTTACAGGCTGAGGGCCACTTTGACAGCACTGGGCTGTCATTATTTATTAAAAAGAGAGGGAGGAGCTGGAAAGGTGGCTATACGACCATTATCAAAAATATCTGCTTGCTCCCAGAGGTCAGCTGCTGATTTTAATTTTATATTATCTAGCTGGTTGTGAGATAAAAGGCTTTATTTGTGTAAATGTCAAGTCAAAGAGAAGCACACTTGGCCTCATCGTATTTTAGAGGACACAGCATAAATGGTTTCCTCCAAACAAACCTGAGTCATTCAGTTTTTTAAAATACAGAAAATAAAAGGTGGGAAACTATAGAATACTGTTGCATTTCAATCCAAATGAACCAATTATGCAATCAACTGGAATCATCTGAAAGATATAATGTGACACTTCAAAGACATCTGGAGTAGTTAGATCTCTGTCCCTCTCCCCCTCGGGATCTCTCTCTCTCTCTCTCTCTCTCTCTCTCTCTCTCTCTCTCTCTCTCTCTCACACACACACACACACACACACACACACACACACACACACACACAAAGCCTCTGACCAGTACTCCTCGAGGTTTGTGAATATTATGAGTTGAAGAGTTTAACGGTTTGTGCATGTTTCGGGCCAAGTCCCTAAAAACAGGAAACGGTATATTTGCAGAAGACAGGTCAGAGAACTGGCTGTTTCTTCCCAGAACCTTCGACCTGGACAACGTGACTGACAGGATCTGGGAAGGGAGTTTGGGAAGGGCTTCCTGTTTGTCTGTTTATTAGACTCTTCCCCTCTTTCCCAACACATATAAAACATCATGATGGCTCTCGCTGATTTGCCAAAATAGTTTCGTGTTCGTTTTTCATCTGAGGTCATGTCTCACTATATCTAGATGTCACCCCTGAAGGTGCAGAATCACTCATCTCCTTAGGGAACATTATTTTCTAGAAAGCCCCAGAACATGGCAGAACTGGGTTCCCAGCTGCTGGGGCAGTGGTGGCCCCCACACCACAAACCCTCCTAACCCATGAGAACATCCGAGTACCTGCTGGTTTGAACCTAAAAGCTGGCCCCCAATAGGTCTCTGAAAGTCGATTTTCTCTCTCCCCTCATCTGGCACATGCTGCCTTGCTAGGAGCAACGGCTACCCATTGCGGTCCCTTTGGGGAGCAGCTGCAGCCCAGCACATGACGGGTCCCCATCGGCCAGCACCCAGCCTGCTCCCCAGAGGGTTACAGACATGGAGTCCACGGCATTGCAGAGACGTGGTCCAGGCCACCACAGGGTTTCCCCTCCTGGGCCACACCCTGCTGTCCTCTCCCCTCCAACTTTCTTTCACCCTTTCATAAGAAAGCAGGCAACTCGGCAATCAACGCTCCTGCAGCTGCGATGCTGAAAGGGAAAGGCAAAGGGCGCGAGACAGTGACGCCATGGAGTCCACCCGCTGGGCCCACTGTGCCGCAGGACCCCCTCCCACCCCAACCTGCCTGTCTCCCAGCATCAATGTCAGCCCAGAACTGCCTGCCTTCTCCTGCCTAGACTTGGTCACTGTGCCATCCCCTCCTCCTGAGACACCTCCCCTCCACTGGCGGCTGGTGGCTGGTGGCTGGCTGACATGCGCTGTATCCATCCACATATTTCTAAGAGAGGGGACTTCATACACAGGTGCCAGAAGACAGGAGAGGACAGCAGGCCACCAGAGATCAGCAAGAGCTCCCCCACACCTGGGCTGGAGGGACACAAGAGGAGGAGAAGATGACACGGCCAGCACCCAGAGTCACAGAAGGAGCCGGAGCCCCGCAGGTCACCTTGCAGACACTGCCGCGCACGCTCCTCCCCACCAGCCCCCTCCTGGGGTGGCACCGGCTGCAAACCAGAGCTAGGTCCACCCCGCAGGCACGCAGACAAGGGGAAGGGACACCAACACCTCAGAGCCCCGTGACAGCTCACAGGCTGACACGCTCTTCGGACTAGATCTCCCCACAGGTTATGGGCAGTGCTCACTGTGCAGACCAGGAAATCAAAGGTAAGGACAGGCCTGGGCTCACACCGGGCAGCCACAGCTCAGGTCGCACTCACACAGACCTCAAACCCATCTCTTCCCAAACCGCAGCTGCCTTCTTTCGACAGGGGCTCTCCTGCCACATCTCCACCGTCAAGGGACAGACATGTGATTGCTTCTTAATGCTGCGCGGAAGCTGTAGCTGTGACATCCAGGAGGAAGAGCGCGGTACCCCACCTTATCCAGAGACCCCCCTCATCTTATCTAGAGAAGTTGGTCCCTTCCTCCCTCCCGGGTCAAGTCCAGAGCACGCAGGACTGACCGGCAAGGCCTGGCTCATCCTGAATAGGTAAATGCTTCCCAGGAGGGGCTTTAGGCAACACAAGACAAGCCCTACAGGCTCCACCCACGCACCATCTCTTATTTTTCAGTGTAAATAAGTATTTGTCATGCGCTGAAGGGGACATGTGCATGACTTCCAGGAGAGCTGACCAGACTCTGGATGGACGTGTAATATTTGTTTCATAATCACCAAAATGGAAGAGGGATTACAAAAGCAAAGCCCAGCCCAGCGCATGATGAGTCCCCATCGGCCAGCACCCAATGGGATTACAAAGTGATGTTTCTAAAACATCACTTCCAAAGTTTATGTCCATCAGCATAAACGGTGGTTCTTCTATATTTTTGAAGTCTAAAATCAGCCATACATGGGACACAGAGTGAACTCTTATCACTGTGCTCCACACACTGCCAGGAAGTACAGAGTCCTATTTTAGATAAATTTTATCTTTCAAATGCATACATTTTACCTCATACCCTATAATAATTCCATGTGCATTTTAATATGAAAATAGTGATATCTGCCAGTGAAAGCCACAGTTAAACTGATTTTCCAGGCTGAAGTGCCTTAAGAGCATTCCTAAATTAGGGAATCTTGGTGTAATGTTTTACATCCTTGTTAAAAAGTAAACAGAAAAGGACAGCTTCTATAAGCTGTTGTCGGAGTTTTGTTGTGTTGTTTTTCTCTTGCTAAGGATGCAGCCTGGAGTCTTCTAAGGCGAGTTTTAACCGTGGGGAAAGAAGAGGGGTTGAGAACTGGGGTTCAGCTGGGGAGGGAAGGAGGAGAGGGAAGGAGGGAGGGAGAGAGGGAGGCAGCGGCCCAGGCACACAGCGGCCTCCAAACCAGATTCTCACAGAAAGGCCGGGCAGAGGCTCCTGGGCAGGGGTGGTTCTCCCTCCCCAAACCGCACCAGCCCTTAGGGCACGGGATCTGCAGAAGACACTGCATAGTTTTAAGGGTGAACAAGCACATAAAGTGTCAAGCAGAAAACGCACAGTCCAAATTTCCTTTTAGTAATACAAGAAAATGATGACGTCTATAAATCATGAACTTCACATTTTCCAAGATGGGTAAAATTTAAGTCTGCAAGATGCTGATATTAGAGGAAGCGCAAGTATATACAGAAATTATTTGTGTGATCTTTGCAAGTTTTCTAGTAACCTAAAACAATATCAGAATTTAGTATTTATTTGAATGGGCTCCACTATGTATTTCAAGGCCCCACAGAACCTGGGAAACCTCTGTGCCGGTCCCTCCTGCGAGCCACTTGTGGGCCTTTAATGACCGTGCTCTCCTCGCAGCTTTCTCGTCAACCCTGATCCTTTAATTTGATTTCATTTCGTGTTTAAGCCAGGAAAATCTAGCAATGTACACGTGAAAGAGACGGAATTGAGTCAGCTTAATTTCCATTTTCTACATTGTGGTTGTACCATGTTAAAAATGTTTTTCTTCAAATAATTACACTGTATGGCATTCTCAAATATGATTGCTTGTGGAAAACCAATTTCAGAACATCAAAAATAGCTCACACAGGTGTGGACTGGGTAACAGACCACAGGAGCCTCCACAGAGATTGTTGCCAGATGTTCTTCAGCACGGAGAGAAAAGAGACTCGGGACAGAATGGCCAAAGGAGGGAAGAGCCATGTAGGGAGAAAGGGACTCGGGGTGGAAAAGTTAGCAAGTGAAACTTCTAATTCTAAATGATGTCAGCTTGCTAACCGAGTAACATCAGGTGTCTGCAAGACTTAACTACTACCGTCAAAGGCCAAGGAGCGCCGGAGTCTCGTATTTTGAACCTCCCACTGCTCAGCTTTGAGCTACAAGCATTTCTAGTAAGTGTCTTCTGTTCTTTTTTAATTCACTTATTTTTTTATAATTGACACAAGAATTGTACATAGAGTATAGCGTAGTGTTTCAAAACATGTATGTATTACCCAATAATTGAAATAAGGTATTTAGCAAAGCTAACATCTCACACATCTATTCATTTATCATTTCTTTATGAAAATACAATCCTCTCTCCTAGCCACCTTGAACTATTCAGCACACTATCACCTGGAGCCCCTTACTGTGCCCTAGATCACTTCTTCCGAGACTCTAACTGTACCTTTGTGTGGGTTGGCCAGGCTCTCCCTGCCCCCTCTTCTTCCCCTCACTCACAGAGGTCCCAAAATGACAGCTTTACTACTTCTCTTTTATACTCAAATAAAAGATGCCCCATTCATTCTTTTCATTTTTTTCTTCCTCCTCTGTTCCCCACCCCCACCTCCCCGAGACGCAGGGGCAGGAGATAAAGGGTCACCAGGCATCCATCTACAGGATAAGTCATGCCCCTGGGTACCAGAAAGAGTTATTTTGGCTGTTTTGATAAAGTCTGTTATTTCTTCAGAATCTCACCTACCGCTGTCTACATACACTACCACCATGGAGAAAATGATGGCAGAGGAAGGGGCAGAAGGGGAGGGGAGGGGAGGGGGAGAAAAAGAGAAGTAAAAAGAATTAAACTGTGTTATGTACATGTACCAAACGCCCATGATAAATTTAATCTTTATGTACTGAAAACACATATTAATAAAAATAAAAAATTTTAAAATAAATGAGCTAGAGATACTAAAGTATGTTTTAGAAATGTGACAATATAGGTGTTATACAGATAGTGCTAAATTGCTTGAATCAAGTGTATACATTATGACACGTCATCCCTAAATACTTTGATATGCACCTAGTAAGAAAAAGGCATTCTTCTTCATTACCTTAATAAAATGATTATTCTGGGATAGCTGGATACTGAAAAATAAAAAAAAAATGTAAAATATTATCAAAAGAGAAAAAGGAAGGAAGGAAGTGGGGATGAAGGGAAGCAAGGAAGGAGAGAGGGAGGGAAGGAGGAAGAAGGGAGGGAGGAAGGAAGGGAAAGAAAGAAGGAAGGGGAGAAGGGAAGGAAAGGAGGAAGAAGAAGGGAGGGAGGGAGAGGGGGAAGGAAGAAGGAAGCCTGGCAGATGTGTGTCCTGACTGTCCAGCGGGAGCCATTCCCATGGCCCTTCCAGGCCAGTGTGAGCGGGGTGCTTCCTGCATCGGCTGCACCCTGGGGAGCCCCCTCCAGCCCTCACCTGCTCCTCCCCCAGCCACCCACAGCCCATCCGAGTGGCGGTGGCTGCACCCCTCATCCCTCACCCGCACTGCTGTGCACTCACAGAGAGCAGGGTTTCTTGGCAGCCTCCACGGAGCCCGGTCCCCCAGTCCATCACTGCCGCCATCAACCCACCCAGTTTCACTGTCCACAGAAGGTGCCATCTATTAACACCCCGACGGGAAGGACAGTGTGGCACCACACAGGACAAGCTGGAGGTGCCAAGACTCGTTCGAAAGGCGGGAAAATGTCATTATTTGGAGAGCTTGCTGAGAGGGAGATTTCTGGACCTGCAGGCACCTGCAGCCTCCACGGTCTCTGCCAGCTCCAAGGCCCCAGTCAGCAGACTCTGTGATGAAACGCACCCAGAATATTCTGTCCGCTCATCTTCGGCAGAAAGCAACACCCACAGGAGAGCTCCCGGAGAAGCTGGCGGAGGTCCCGGCTGCCCCCTTCTCCTCTCCGCACCCGCTCTCAAGAAGAAAGATTCCCAGCCAGCGCCACAGCTCGATTACATCAGGAGATAACGTTAGCTCTTACTCGCATCCTACATCCTACTGTGAAAGGTTCCCGGCAGAGGGCTGTCCACCGAGAGAGGGTTTCCGCCGCCCCACTGCAGGCCTGGGGCCCCTTCCCTGCCTTCCCTGCAGAGCGGGATTCATCGACCTGGAGCCGTCCCCAGATTCCCACACCAGACCAGGCAGAGGGGCAATGTGATGGATGGACCTCTCGGTGTACCCCGGAAAACAATTCCAAGCACTAAATATGCAGCTCCATAATGTGATGGGATCGGGCTACTGAAACATGCCTTTAGTTTCCACCACTACCCTACGCCCGCCTCTCCACTCATCAGTCTGCTCCTTAGGGTTGGGATGGAGACTGCCCCCAGAGACCTCATCAGAGGGGCTTGGGAAAGGAGTGGAGTCGGAGGGCCAAGCGCTCCCTTGCTGTTGGGAGCGAGGTTCAGGTGGAAGAGGGGGTCGCT
Source organism: Hystrix cristata (assembly GCA_004026905.1). Lineage (NCBI taxonomy): Eukaryota > Metazoa > Chordata > Mammalia > Rodentia > Hystricidae > Hystrix > Hystrix cristata. The sequence goes on along the minus strand of PVJO010021879.1, from coordinate 2,708 downwards.
GTGGGCTGACCTGGACGGGGGTCTCCCTCCCAGCTCCTCCCCTCTCTGCTTCCGGCCACCGTGGCGTGAGCAGCTGCTCTCTGCCAGCCCTCTGCCATGTCTCTCCTGTCTGGGCACCAGACAAGCGTGGGCTGCAACTGTGAGCCAAAATAAACCATGCCCCCTTTAAACTGGTGTCAGGTGCACGTCCCAGCGATGAGAAAGTGACTAAGACACCACAAAACGGAGGCATAAAGCATTCACTTCATCCAAGCTCTTCTCCTACCCAAACCACGTTATGGCCTGAACATTTGCGTCCCTCTAGAGGTCCCCAGCGTAGTGAGGCAGGGAGTGGACATCCGGCAGGTGAACGGGAGGCACCCTCCCAAAAAAGCCTGAGTTGTCCCTCTCACCATGCAAGGACACATGACAGACACGATGTAGGAGGAACGGGCCCTCATCACACGCCAAGCCCGTGACGCCTTGATCTTGATCTTCTCAGTCCCCATGAGTGTGGACGATAGATTTCTGTTGTCCACAAACCAGCCAATCTCAGATGTTTTGTCAGAGAGCCCCGAAGGACTAGGGCGTGGCTGAAATCCAGGGTCTGTTTCTCCGTGAAGCCAACTTCATACCTTGCTCAGAAACTGAGAGCAGATCGAAGCCAACATTCTCCACCAAGCTTCGCCAGCTACCTCTCCTCTTGTCTTTTGACTCCGCAGAATTTTGTGGTGGATACAGGGTGACAAACTGCTTCTACTCTAGAAGGTTCTTAGCAGGCCGCCCCCCACGGAGGAGCTTCTCAGGAGACTCCACTGCCTGATTTTGGTCTCCCTGCCCTGTGACGGCCACGCCGACATCCAGCCGAAGTTCTCCTGTTTCAAACTAGCACCCTCCTTACAATGCAAACATCTCCACTAGCATCTTGGTATTCTGGTCCCACATTGATGTGTAAGCTAATGTTTGCTGTCAGGTTTACCGCATACTATAAAAGCGAAGTTTAATTCTAGTTACAGTTTTGCAGTAAGAGCTAGATGGTATTTTAAGCTTTGCAGCCCATATGGTCTCTGTCACTGAAGCAGGACAGAAACAATGAACGATGGATCAGCAAGTGAGCGTGTCTGTGTCCCCATAAAACTTTATTGACAAAAGCAGATGGCAAGCTGGCCTAGGCCTGCCAACCACAGTTTGGCAACCTTGAACTTAAACCCTGGAAACATCAAAAGAGACTCTCACTCCACCAGGCCCCCCTTTTAATTCAAACTCCACTCAACAAGTACTTCTGGGCTGCATGTTAAACAGAAACAAAGAGTGTTAAAAGAAAGCCATGGAGATCTCTGGTAAGTTAGCTGGCATATGTGTATCCTGGCAGGGCTCCTCCCACGATTTCCTGGGTAATAGCTAAGCTCAAATAGGCAGGTACGTGCCTTTGCTAAAGACAGTCCTCATTTGTCTTGGTGTTTCATCCGAGTCCACAGAAGTCAGTTCCTAAGAAAACGTCTACCTATCAACGGTTAACACTGCAGTCTTCGTTGGACCTACTGACTCCCGGCAATTAAAACCCGCTGCTTCAGAGTACATGGCACCAAGGTCTCCGGTTCCTTCTCGAGTGCTTCTGTTAGAGATAAATTAATGCAGAACAATCATTCTTTTCGTTGTCAATTTCAACATGGAAATAGTGTGCAGCAAGATGAAAGACACGCCAAGTTATCTCCACAGTTCCAACACAGTGAAAATATCCTACGTAATAAAAATGATGACAGCATGTCCAAATCACAGTTTAACGCTCCACCTAAAATAATGCAAGATGTTTCCTATTACTTCCACTCCATAAAATGACAATGTTAAACAAGACTGAGCAAACACCGGAAGATACCTTCTAATGGACATCTGAGTTCCTTTTAAAACATAATGCAAAAACTACGTACAAATCTAAAACTGAAATAACCGGACAACATCGAAGGATTCATCACCTAAAATTAACCTCTGTATTTTGGCCTATAAACAGATCATCATACCCAAGGCATAAAACTAAGATTGTAGATGGAGTCAGTACAAAAAAAATACAGTATGACTCCTAATAAAGCAATACCATTCTCATGCAATAAAACTGGTTCTGTAAGACACATATTAACAAAAATAGGTCCCGATGCACAAAATCTATTCCTTTGTGAGTTAATATAAACTTGGTTTCATAGGATTCCTGCTGAGTTGAGAGCAAAGTTCTTTATTTAGTTCATTGCATGTGGAAATAACACCAGTCAGGAAGCCATCTGCCACCTCATTAGAGTACTTTGCTTTTTCAAGACGTTTTCAAACTCATGCTTCATAGACAGCACCAGAAGAAGCCACCGTGAATGGGTGGCAGGTCCCAGCAGCATGACAGGAAGCCCAAGCTGGGCTCAGCAAGGGTGTCACTGAGCACATGGAGGGGAGAGCATCACCAAGACAGGACGTTCACATTCAGGTCTCACCAAGTGAGGTAAGACTCGCTCAGTCTGGCCCTAAATTGTACCTCTCTGTAAATGATACATCGGTGTATTTTGAATGTACATCATGTAACTTTGTCCAGGCTTTTCTCAAATAAAAAGAAAAGAAAAAGAGTAAGAAGCAAAATTAAACCTAACAGCCACCGTGTCTTGGCAGTAACGGGTAGAGCGGAAGCCTCGCCAGCTGAGGTCCTGCTCCACATCGGGGCTCTGGATTTATTCTGCTCGGCCTCCTTCTCC
>PVJO010021878.1:0-29117 GCA_004026905.1 Hystrix cristata | reverse complement strand
AAGTAGAAACAGCAGATAGACATATGAAAAAAATGTTGAACATCGCTGGTCATTTGAGAGATGCAAATTAAAACAACCCTGAGATTCCACCTCACTCTAGAAAGAATAGCTATTATCAACAAATCAGCCAATAACAAATGCGGAGGGGCTGTGGAGAAAAAGGAACACTTCTCCACTGATGGTGGGAATGTAGACTGGTACAACCACTATGGAAGTCAGAGTGGAGATTCCTCAGGGAACTAGGACTAGAGATTCCATTTGACCCAGCTCTTCCCCTTCTTGGTATCTTCCCGAAAGAATTAAAAGCATCATACCACAGTGATACATGCACACTCATGTTTATAACGGCACAGTTTGTAATAGCTAAATCTTGGAAACAACCCAAATGCCCATCAACAGTGGAATGGGTAAAGAAGATGTGTTTTTTTTAAAATATAAAATGGAGTACTACTCTGCCATAAAGAATGATAAGCTTGAGATATTTCTAGGTAAATGGATGCATCTTGAGACCATACTCTTAAGTGAAATAAATTGGACACACATGTTTAAATACCGCATTTTTTCTCTGGTGTGAGAAACTGAAAATGTAAATAAAGACTAAAATGTATTATATTGGGAAGGGGAAGAAAATGTCCAAATGGGAAAGGGAACAAGGGAGGGGGAGGGGGAACAGAACAGAGGGACAAGAGAAATAAGAAATGGAAGGAAAAAATGGAAACAAAGCTTTTGTAAATAGGGAGGGAGGAGGAGGGGAGGGGAGGGGAACGGGAAAAAAAGAAGCAACAAGGTATATTATGTACAGGTACAAATCCCCAATGATGAATGTTATCACTATGTACATCTAAAATGTACCATTAACATAAAAAAAGAGAAAAAAAGAAAAAGACTCCTAAAGTGTGTGAGTTGCACCACTTTAGCCGTTTGTGGATTGCAGTGTCTTCAGCTGTCTGTGCTGAGTTGCAGATGCATCTTGGGGGATACGAGTTGAGCCTGACTATTCCACGTATATATGTTGTTTTTTTCCAAAAGACATGCACGGCCTCTTCTTTTTGCCAGTGTATACACCTCTTCACTTGTTCCCACAGTGGACGTGTCTTGATTCTGCTCAGCATTTTAGAAACCAGGATCCCAAATGGTCCAAAATGTGGACAACAGAATTAGAGTGGAATCTAAACATCCTCTAATGTTACTTTCTCAGTTTATTGATAATGGCTCCTAAGAAATGATTTCATTGAAGAGACTCCAGGGACCATATCCCTAAAAAGCAATTAAGTCCCATTACTGAGTCAAAGTCGTATATTCATTTGAGAGTGTTATTTCTAAGACATTAAGATACACATAGATTTTGTTCACTAATTCCATGACTTTATTAGTGACAGTATGATAAAACATTGGCCCTCATCAACTCCTTTTCTGCTCTTATCAGGAAGGAGAGCCACCCCCAGGATTATAACTCAGAATACCCCATTTCGTGGGAGAGTACCCAACATGGTGACTCAAGAAGGAAATAACTAAATAGGGCAGGAGGAGTGGCCATGAGCTACTGGGACTCCAAGAAATCTTTCAGTTAAGCATGATGGTAAATGAAATTATGTAAGCAGTGTCTACTGTGTCACTCTTCCTCTTTTCCCTGACTTCCTGCACATCATCTCAGACATCTTGGATTTGAATAGTTTCTGGAAATCTCACTTTCCCCTAAAGCTTTCCTAGGTTACTTTTGAGGTGCCATACAAACTGTCACTGTCTAAATATAATTCCACACCCTCTTCTTCACTGCCCCATTAATGTACTTCACCTGCACACATGCTTAACTACAATAGTTTTATTTGATTGATTTCTTGTCCAGTTGTGCTCTGTATATGATGCACTTGTTTATTATTTTTATGCGTGTGCTTGTTAAAATTTCCAAGTTAGATTTCACATTTTAGGGGATAGGTAGAAGGCATCTTTGGAAATAATGTAGCCAAATGCTATTCAGGATGTTTGCAGTAAGATAAGGTCAGAATTGAGAGCAGACATTTAGTACCTTTCAAAGTGGTTTGACGTTGCTTTGGTATTTTATTGTATTTTGTGAACTATCACTCTGCAACAGCTTGGGTTTTTTTTTTTTAACTGTCCTTTACCATGATAGTCTGAGGAGCATCGCTTTGACAGTTATTTAATAAGTCCTTTTATGCCTGCATTCAGTGCCAAGTACTATCTAGGGGGATATGCGGATGAATAAAACAAGGTTCTGCTCTCAATCAGCTTACCATCTAATTAGCGATAAACAATCCAAAACAACTAATTATGAAACAGTGCAAAAAAGCTTAAATTGAAGATCAAGTGTAATATTCTTAAGCAAAGAAAATAGAATTAAATCACCCAAGCAGTGTTCAGAAATGTGAAATGAGCTTTGGGGAGGGCTTTACTGAGAATTTGATTTGATCCTTGAAAGATGACTGGGATTGATCCAAGCATAAAAGGTGGGAAGAATACTGCAACAAGGAGAACAATATATGGTAGCACAATTGCATAAATGAGTCAGAGAAAGACGGACTGTTTTCCTGGAGTATGGGGTCCATAGAGAAGAAATGGGCAGGCAACGGGGATGGAAGGGTTAGCAAGAGTCGCAATTCATGTTGCATATCCTACAGGCAAGAGGGAGCCACTGGAAGTTTGTTTGTTTTTTTAAACCTCGGAGTGGGATTATAGAGGAGGGAAAGTAACAAGAGAAGTTCGTCCCTTTAAAAAGATTTACTTTGGACAGGAATATCTATCATCAAGAAATCAAACAATAACAAATGCTAGAGAGGCCGTGGGAACAATAGAACCCTTCTACTTTGTTGGTGGCAATGTAAACCAGTATAACTGCTATGGAAATCAGTGTGGAGATTTCTGGAAGCTAAAAATAGAATTCCTTTTTATCCAGCTATTTCTCTTCTAGGTATCTTCCCAAACAAGTTAAAGATATTATATTACAGGGATACATGCATACTCACGTTTATAGCAGTGCAACTCACAACGGCTAAGTCTTGGAAGGACACATATGTCTATTAACAGATGAATGAATAAAGATGATGTGGTATACATACACAATGGAGTACTGCTCTGACTTAAAGAAGGATAAGCTTGAGTCGTTTGTAAGAAAATGGATGCATCTTGAGACCATAATGTTAAATGAAGTAAATCAGACACACAAGCTTAAATATCACATGATTCCTTTTCTATGAGAAACTCAAAATATGACTAGAGACCAAAATAAAAGGTAAATAGATAAAAGATAGATAATAAGTAACAGGGGGATAGATCTTTTGCAAAAGGGAGGGGGACCAACAGAGAGAGGTGACCACAGAGAGAGGAAGGAAGGAGAGGGGAGGGGGCATAAAAAGAATTAGGTTGTGTTATCTACGTGTCCCAACTCCCTACGATGAATGTGGTCATTATGTACTCCAAAACTAATAATACAAGGTAAAAATTAAAACTTAAACATTTACTCTGGAGACATTGCTTCAATAGCTAGTTTAGAAGGAAGTAAGAGAAAATGGGAGCCTGTGATGGTCAGCCTTGCTAAGTGTGGCTGAGGCCGCGATCTAGGAGAGATGTGTTGAGAAGAGGGGAGAGGCGGTGAATTTGGTAGAGATTTCAGATCAAGACTCAAAAAAAACTAACTGAGTGGATGGTTGTCAAGAGTTAGTGAGAAGGAGATGTACAGCCTGATTCTGAGGATAATGAAAATACCGTCATGTAGCATTTGCAGTGTGCTGTTAACGTTTTAACACCTAATGCCTATGATCTCATTTGATCTTTCAACCCTTCTTTGAGTCAGGTTAGGGAATGTACTTCTTCCATTTGACAGACACAGTCCAGAGAGGTTAAGTGATTCATCCACAGTTTCATAGCTCATTCATGGCAGAACCCAGACTAAGATCCAGACCTGCTGACGCCTGAGCATGTGTTCTTTCCTCATTCCATCACGATGCTGCACTGGAAATGCATTTGACCTGGTGCTTAAACTTAACCAGAAAAGTTACTATGCACGTCTGTAGTAGGGAAAAAGGGAGAAGGAGAAGGCATCCTGGGAGATGAATTCCAACTACTTTAGAGTCAACTGAGAATTTAATAATAATATTAACTACAATAACAATGATGAAAATAGGTAATGTATATTGAGAATGTAACATGTCTCAAAATGAAGTAACTGTACATGGCAAGTCTTGTTTCCTTTTATAGAGGAGGAAACTGAGGCAGAATTTGCCCATGATCATATAGTGTCAGGGTCATATTTTGAATCTAAACATTCTGAAAAATAATTGTTTTTTCCTTTCTCTGCTTAGCAATAATCTTACTTTATTCCTACTCCTCTTTTCGAAGGATTCCCAGAAGATATCAGAAAGAGCATTAATCTAGAAAGATCAGGAGAATTGTATTCCAATCCCAATCTTGTCACTACTGTCAATCTGGATAACATTAGAGCCTCTATAAATCTTTTAATCACCTGTAAATGGCAGTTAATAATCTTTATAGTAATATCTGTTCTGCTTATCTCATTAAATTAGTTTGAGGCTGAGATGGGGCAGCATATGCTCAAGAATAAGATAACCTTTAAGTTGTGTTAAAGCACCTTATAAACATAAGAACTAGGAATTTATAAATTCATGCAGTAAACATTGTCCGTGTATGTGTTTTTCTCTCCACATAGAAAATGAATTCATTGAGGGGAGGTGGCAAGCCTGCTTCCTTTACCATTGCATTGCTAGCGATGAGCGTGAGACCTGCTGTATACTGGGTGATTACTGAATGGATGACGTATGCATGGATGCATGCATGCTCAGGTGAAGAAGCAGACTTGGGATGCACTATTTAGGAAGCAGTACAGTAGTGACTTCAGTTGCCGAAATTGTAGGCTCATGTGCCCAGACACCATATTGATAGCTAACATTTCTTGCACCCTACAGGAAAAGGATTGTACTAAGTGCTTTACACTATTGATTCATGTAACTTTTTATTTTTATTTTTTTATTAGTACATACTTGCTATACATAATGATCACATCAATCATGGGGACTTTGTACCTCTACATAATATATCTTAATTCTTTCTTTTCTCCATTCCCTTCCCCTTCCCATTCACAAAAGCTTTGTTTCTGTTTTTTCCTTTCCATTCTCTTTTTAAAATCTCTTTTCCTTTCCTTCCCTCTCCCCCTCCCTTGTTTCCATTTCCATTTGAACAAGTTCTTCTTACTTCCCAATATCCATCCTCCATTTTACTTCTCATTTACCCTTTGGGTTTCTCATACAAGAGAAACAATATGATATTTAAATTTGTGTGTCTGATTTATTTCACTTAACATTATGGCCCCAAGATATATCCATTTATCTAAAAATGCCTCAAGTTTATTCTTCTTTATGGCAGAGTAGTACTCCATTGTATGTAGACACCACATTTTCTTTATCCATTCATCTTTTGATGGGCATATGGGCTGTTTCCAAGATTTAGCTATTATAAATTGCACTGATATAAACATGGGTGTGCATATGTCACTGTGGTATGATGCTTTTAACTGTTTTGGGAAGATACCTAGAAGGGGAATACCTAGCTCAAATGGAACCTCTAGCTTTAGTTATTTGAGGACTCTCTACACTGATTTCCATGGTGGTTGGAACATCTTACACTCCCACTAATAGTGGAGAAGAGTTCCTTTTTCCCTGTAGCCTGGCTAGTATTTGTTATTGGCTGATTTCTTGATAATAGCCATTCTTTCTGGAGTGAGATGAACTCTCTATATTGTTTTAATTTACATTTATTGAGGACCAATGAAGTTGAACTTTTTTATATATTTATTTGGTATCTGTACTTCTTCATCTCAGAAGTGTCTATTCATTTCAGCTGTGCATTTTTGGATTGGGTCCTTAACTTTGGGGGGTGCTAATTTTTGAGTTCTTTATGTATTCTAGATATTAGTCCTTTGTCTGAGGAATGGCTAGCAAAAATTTTTTCCCACTCTGTGGATTGTCTCTTCACCTTGTTAGTGGTTTCTTTTGCCGTGCAAAAGCTTTTTAATTTGATGTGGTCCCAGTTGTTGAATCTTTGTAATATTTCCTGTGCAACTGGGACTTTCTCTTTGCCTACACCTATGTCTTGAAGAGTTTTTATCTATTCTATTTTACAGGAAATTAATCGTTCTTGTCTTAATATTTAAATCTTCAAATGGAACCTCTAGTTGTAGTTTTTTGAGGAATCTCCACACTGATTTCCACAGTGGTTGGACCAACCTACATTCCCACCAACAGTGGAGAAGGGTTCCTTTTTCCCCACAGCCCCTCCAGCATTTGTTATTGGTTGATTTCTTGATGATAGCCACTCTTTCTGGAATGAGATGAAATTTTAGCATTGTTTTAATTTGCATTTCTCAAATGACCAGTGATGTTGAACACTTTTTCATATACTTGTTTGCCATTTGTATTTCTTCATCTGAGCGGTGTCTATTCACTTCAGATGTCCATTTTGGATTGGGTCTCTAAATTTGGGGGGTCTGATTTTTTTCTTTATATATTCTAGATGTTAGACCTTTGTCTGAGGAATGGTTGGTAAAAATTTTTTCCCACTCTGTGGGTTTTCGTGCCACTTTTTTGGTGATTTCTTTTGCTGTGCAAAAACTTTTTAATAGGATGTGATCCCAGCTATTCCTCTGCTTGGTATCTTCCCAGAAGAATTAAAAATATCATACCACAGTGATATATGTACCACCATGTTTACAGCAACACAGTTTGTAATAGCTAAGTCTTGGAAACAACCCAAATGCCCAACAACTAATGAATGGCTAAAGAAGTTGTGGTTTTTCTACATAATGGAGTATTACTCTGCCACAAAAAGGATAAACTTGAGATATTTATAGATAAATGGATGTACCTTGAGAACATACTCTTAAGTGAAATAAAACAGACATACATGAGTACATATCAAATTGTTTCTCTGGTATGAGAAACTGTAAATGTAAATAAGGACAAAAAAGTATAATAAATAATAAGTTAAAGAAAGATAATATTCAATAGGGAGGAGAATTACAAAGGTAAGGGGGAAAGAAGGAAAGGAAAAAGAAAAGAAAGAGAAGAAGGGGAAGATGTAAATAAAACTACTGTAAATAGGAAAGGGAGGGGGAGTGGAATGGAGGGGGAGTGGAAGGGAGGGGTGCGGAAGAAGAGGGGGAACCAAGGTGTATCATGTACAGGTACAAATTAACTACAATGAATGTGATCACTATGTATACAATGTACCAATACATGCTTTTGGAAATAAAATAAAAAATAAAAAAATAAATAAAAATATTTAAATCTTCGATCCATTTCAGTTTTAGTTTATTGCATGGTGAGAGATATGGGTCTATGTTTAATTTTCAGCATGTGGAAAGCCAGTTTTCCCAGCACCGTTTATTAAAGAGGCTATCTTTCTTCCAGTGAAATTGTGTGGCTTCTTTGTGAAAAATAAGGTAGGTGAGTGTGTTTGGAGTTGTTTCTGCATCTTCTATTCTATTCCACTGATCATTGGGTCTGTTTTTTTTTCCCATTACCATGCTGTTTTTATCACAGTAGCTTTGTAATATAACTTCAAATCAGGGATTGTGATGCACCCTGCCTTGCCTTTGTTGCCCAGAATTCCTTTTGCTATTCTAGGTTTCTTTTGGTTCCATATGAATTTCAAGATTATTTTCTCTAGTTTTGTGAGGAATGATACTGGTATTTTGATTGTGATTGCATTGAATCTGTACAATGGTTTTGGAAATATGGCCATTTTCACTATAGTGCCTCTGCTTATCCAGGAACAAGTGATATCTTTGTATGTTCTTCTATCCTCATTGACCTCCCTTTTCAGAAAACTGTAGTTTTCAATGTACGTGTCCTTTGGTTCCTTGGTTAGACTGATTCCTAGGTATTTCATTTTTCTTGATGCTATTGTGAAAGGCATTGTCTCCCTAATTTCTCTCTCAGTGAGTTTGTTATTGGTGTACACGAATGCTATTGATTTCTGAGTGTTGAGTTTGTATCCTCTTATGCTACCGAATTTGGTTATTAATTCTAGGAGTCTTTTGGTGGAGTTTTTTGGGGTCTTCTGTCTAAAGCATTATTTAACTCATGCAACTCTTAAAACCAATCTATGAAGTCATCTTCAACACTATCACTGACAGGGCTCACTTGTACAGTTAGAAACTACATTTCCCATACTGCTTTGTCAATAAAGTTCAATTTTGGATTCCAGTCTTGAGGGGTGCTTGCAGGGCATTTGACAAGCAGAAGAGAAGTAGACCCACTATTGCTTTTACTGACACCATGTTTAGGTGTATGGGTTCTGTCAGAAGAGATTTGAGTCACTTCTGACCATTCCTATGAAACACTTGCTTCAGTAATGTCATTGTGAACAGTTTTCCAATATCTATAAAATCTCCTGAGTCCTACAATTCCTGCAACTGTCTGATGTTGTTGGCAATGGTTCCTTAACAGTCCCTTTTATAGCCTTTCCAAACGATCTGTAGGACCCTAGTTCTCTTTATGCCTGAAATATCTACAGCAGTTTCTGTTTACCTGACTGAACTGTATTACAGATAAGCTTACTACCAGCTCCACTCACACATGAAGAGACCAAAGCCCAGAGAAGTGGTAGAAAGAAGGACCAAATCCAACAGGACCTGTTCTACATAGTCATGCTCCATTGTTTCTTTTCAACTGAAAATTAAAATCTTGGGAACTGGAAGTCATTTTCTTAAATCTCCTTGAATATTGCAATGGAAAATGTCATTTGGAACCCTGTCTTTCAGTTTGCGAACTTTCTCTCCATCTTTGATAAAACCATCATAGTTGCCAGCACATCTTTCCATCTCACTTTCCACGGTAAAGCAAGGCAACTTCACCAGCTGGCTGCCTGGGATGGAGGCTGAGTGTGGCCACAGCAGAAGGCTTCTCAGGATCCCTGTGATTGATGAAGTGGGGGAATCAATATTCAACCTTAGGAGTTTTCAAATACCCAACATTGATTTCATTTCACACTCCCTCATAGAGTGCATTTCTGTATTAAAAAAAATTAATATCAATGTTGAATTAGATAGACTTTAGAGTTTAAATGCCTCAAAACAGATTGTTAGAGCTGGAAGGGCCAGAGCCATGTTAACTAGCTGCTGTGTTTGCCTACTTTTTCAGTCAAAGCTAACATTTAAACTCAGGGAGATAGATCTATATGTATTGATCTGGAGGCATGTTCATGATATACTGTCAAGTGGAAAAAGCAAGTTGCAGAATAAATTGATGATATGATTCCTTCTTTTTTTAAAGAAAAAGAAAACCAGTGGAAAATAATACCTAGACACAGAATGTTAGAACTAGAAAGGTCTTTGGCTAACTAAACACAGCTTCCTGTTACATTGATGAGCAAATATGAAGGCCAGAGAGTGATATAACTAAGGTCACATGGCTAGTTAGTAGCAGGATCAATTCTACAGCCCCTGTCCCCAGGCTTCTCTAGGTCACTCTGTCCTCAGGCTCCTCTAGGTCACTCTGTCTGCAAGCTGTACCTGAACCAACAAGTCAATAAAGAGATCCAAAATCTAAGCAACATACATACCATTTTGTGATAAGAGCACCGTTAGTGAAAATACAACTCTCATTGTAAATTTTTAAGTGACCTGTAACACTGAGTGGAATACTTCTCTCCCCCAAAGCAAGATCATTGAATGAGTCCTCTTAACATTCCTCTTAATTTCTGAATTTTTCTCTACCTGAAGGCTCTCTTTTATTCCTTTAATATTTGACTGATTTCAACGATTTATATTTATTTCACAATAGTAATTTGAAAAGTTTATCTCAGCAGTAAGGAACATTTCCACAAAATATGAAACGTGCCCTAGCACAATACTTGCCTGAAAGAAGAAAATTAATGTTCAATGAATAAATTAAAGATCAAATTCACTTGCCATTTTCCTAAGTAATTTTTATTGATATTAAGAAATGTTCTCAGTGGCTAAGAGTACCATACAGTGAGCGCTCTACCTCTATGGGTTCCGTATTTGTGGGTTCAACTATCTATGGATTGCAATATTAGGAAAAATGCATGCGTTAGGAAAAAAATGTATTGAACATGTATAGATACTCTTCTCTTGTTGTCATTGTTCCCTAAACAATACAGTGCAACAACTATTTACACAGCATTTACATTGTACTAGGCATTGTGTAATCTAGAAATAATTTAAAGTATACAGGAGGATGTGTGTGGGTTATATGCAAGTACTGTGCCATTTTATTTAAGGGGCTTGAAAATGCACAGCTTTTGATCCACGGGGGTCCTGGAGCTAATCTCCAACAGATGCGGAGGGAAGATTATACCTTTTAAAATGGATAGTAGAGTTTTTAGAAAGTTGATCAGAGTGTATAACCGTGATTACTAGATGCTGGCAGGGGATGGTGGTGAGGCAGTATAAAGGGAGGTTGAATAACAGGTACCCAAACAGAATAATTTACAGTGTTCCCCAGCATGGGAAGGGGGGCTATAGTTCACAGTAGCTTATTATGTTATATGTTATAAGTAAGTAAAAGAGAGGAGCTTGAAGTCTCCCAACACAGTGTAATGATGAGACGTAAATGTTAATCACCCTGATTTGATCAATATATATTGCATACATGTATTGAAACATTACACCATAACTCATAAATATACACCATTATTAAATATTAATCACATTTAAAAATGATCACAGAGATGAGAATGGTGCTGTTTATTTAAGAGGCATGAAAATTGCACGGATTTTGATCCACAGAAGCCTTGACTTGATCTTTACACACTGTGTACATGTATCAAATCACCATACTGGATCCTATAAATTTGTATAACTAAAATAAAACATTTACATTGAAAATGTATAGTAGACAAAATTTAAATAACTGTTGCATTTATTTTGAAATGAAACTATTTTTACAAGTGGTTTATTCATCCTATTTTTTTTCATTTCGTGAGTAAGCATGTGCGGCCCTCCCTGGGTCTGCCTGAGACTCACTTTGCAGCACTGTGTACGGTCACCCCAGGCCCCAGCCATTGGAATGAGAGGGGTGCACACAGGACCCGCTTGCTCAGTAGCGCCTTGCTTCACACCTAGGTGCTTTGTATCAGATTTTTTTTTTTTTTTTTTTACCTTTTTGGCTCTAGTTCCCTGTCTGATTTCTTGGGAGATGACTTCATCATGTTTGGTGGAATTACCTGAAGTAAATCAAGACCAGAAGCAGAGTATATGAGTCAGCCCCAGATCTGCTTCCAAAATGTCTCATGATCTTAATGAAGCTCATCGATTCCCAACCCCTTTTCTTTTAGTTTTAGGACTGCCTTTTCAAATGAAATCATTCGCAGAAAACTTCATCCCCATTAGCAGTCTCCAGGCACCACAACGGAACCTGTAGGGCTATGAAAATTGAAGTTTGAAAGCCATTACATTATATCCATCAACAGGCACGGAATTTTAAAAAAATGATGTGGCACATTTGTACAGCGGAATATTATTCAGATATAAAAAATAACACATTTCCAATACCTGTAACAACATGGATGGATTTCAAAAGCAGGCTGAATGAGAGAAGCCAGACATAATGAAGACATACTGTATGATTCCATTTATAGGTGGTCTTAGAAAATGAAAACTAACATACAGCCAAAGATGTAAGATCAGTGGTTGCCAGAATTTGGGAGTTGAGGAAAGGATGGGTGACAAAAGAGCACAAGAGAACTTCTGGAGGCGATGGAATTGTTAGGTAGTTTGACGGCCATGCTTATTCTGTGGGCATCTGTCAAACCTCATAGAATTAGACACTGTAATTGGATAATGTTTATAGATAAATTATATCACAATAAACTTGATGAAAAGTCGCTGCATAGATCATTTCTAGGGTTCCTTATAGTTCAGATATAGTATATAGGACCTGAAATCAATCAGACCTGGCATTAATACTGGCCCTTCTACTGACTGGCTCTGTGCCATGGGCAGGTCACTTAGTCTCTATGAGCCTCTGTTTCTTCATTTCAGTATGGGTTGAAAATAGTACTACTTCATTGAGCTGTTGTGAGAATTCTATATCCCAATGCTCATAGAGAGCTTAAATCAGTGCCCGGCAGATAGTAAATGTTCAATAAATATTAGCTACATTTCTAATACTATGATTTCAAATAATTTTATAGACCTACTTAAAAAAGTTTAGATGTGGCATTGATGAGACCAGAATTCTAAGTTTGACTCCACTACCAATTATGTATGACTTTAGAAAAGTTTCAACATCTTATCTGGGTCTGTATTGTTAATTGTTAATTATTAATTATTAATATTAGTTAACAATTATCAATATCATTAAATGTAATTATTAATTAGTATTAATTACACATACATTGTTAATATGGGGGATGGGGAAAATGGTGCTGTCTTTCTTATCAATTCATAGCGATATTAGGGCTATCAAAGCAACTAATAGAAAGAAGTTTAGAAAAATAAAAAAATGCTCTATAAAACTGTAAGAAATAGCTATGGTGGAATTTTCATGATTCAGAGGTGCAGTGGAGGAAGTAGTTTGTATGTAAAGTTTCTGACCTTTGTCTTCTGGCCTTTAGTACAACATTCTTTGTCCCATTTTCCAGTTTCAGTTATGCCTTGCTTGGTTCTGAGAGTTATAAGAGATTCCATCTGTCGGTAAGGAGATGATATCGATTAGCTCATTTACCTGAAGGTGAGTAACCTAATGGATGACCACTAACATCGTCATCTGTAAAGAAAGAGTAAAAGTAATGACTCTAAAGGAAATTCAAATCTCAGTAGGGATATGCCGGGGGTAGGAGCACTTGCTGAAGCTCGTCACATATCAATCATCTACACTTCCAAGGGTAAAGTCAGATTCCTTTGAACACTTCCCCATCAGTGAATACATAACTGAGTGTTATTTTAGAATTTCAGAAGTGAAGGAAGCTTATGCCATTTTGGCCATAACTTTCCTCACTGCCCCTTTAACGTCCTTGTTCCTCAGGCTATATATCAGAGGGTTCAGCATGGGAGTCAAAGCCCCATAAAACACTGAGATAAACTTGTCCTGGTCAGGGGAGGACTCAGACTGCGGTTTCATATATGTGGAGATGGCCGCACCATAGAAGATTGTCACCACGGCCAGGTGAGAGCTGCAAGTGGAAAAGGCCTTGAGCCTTCCCTGTGCCGAGCGAATCCTTAAGACAGCAGCAGCAATTCGGACATAAGATAGGAGGACAAACCCAAAGGGTAGGAGCAGGGTGAAGATGCCGGTAATGAGGATCCTAAGCTCATTGAGGCTGGTATTAGAACAGGCCAGCTTAATGAGGGAGAGAATTTCACAGACGAAATGATTGATGACATTGGCCCCACAGAAGTGAAGCCTCAGGGATAGGAAGAGTGTGCAAGTGAGCACAACTGATGCCCCCCATGAGGTGGCAGCCAGCCAGACACATACTGGGCCACGCATGAGCACAGAATAGCGCAGGGGGTTGCTGATGGCAACCATACGGTCATAGGCCATGGCGGCCAGGAGGAGACACTCTGCTGTGGCCAAGGCAAAGGAGACAGTCATCTGGGTCAAACATCGTGGGTAAGAGAGAGAGGGCCTGGTAGAGAAACAATGTGCTAAGGCCTGCGGCATGGAGGCTGTTCCATAGCAAAGGTCTAAGAAGGACAGGTTACTAAGGAAGAAGTACATTGGCGTGTGGAGGTGAGCGTCAAAGTGGATGAGAAAGATGATAAGTCCGTTTCCCAATAATGTGCTGAGATAAGTTATCAGCACCAATGTGAAAAATGTGCTTCTCCACTCGGGATAGTTAGAGATGCCAACGAGGAGAAACTCAAACACTGCTGTGGCATTGCCAGCCGCCATCCGTCAGTCACACCACAATGTATCGACTAGGTGCCAGCAGGGCTGCCTAGGAGAATGAGAAGAAAGGAGTGTGAGCAGGGTGGAAAGAATTAGGGTATGCAGGATCTTTATCTTTGCCCTATTCAGAAGAGACAGAACACAAATGGGATTTGTAGAATGCAAAGGGAGGCAAAGTTAGAACCTCCCTCTCTGCCCTCAGGTAAATGGAAAGCTTCCCATCCTTTTAAACTTAGTTTTACGAAACTCTCCAGCTTTCCTCCACCAGTTGCCTTCTTACATACTTTTTTTCCCAACTAAGAAGAAAGGGAGGCCATTTTCCTGACTCTCACACTCATTTTCCTTTTTCTAAGACAAATCGGAAGCATAGGCACAGATGAACTTCAGCTAGCTTGAGTTACTAATATCCATCAAATGGAGAGCTTCCGACAGAGGAACGTTTCAGCTAAGTTCTGCCTGTCCTGTGGCTGGCTAACTCCTAACTGTACATGCCTCCATTTCCCCCAGTGCCAGGATCTATCATGGTACCTGACATAAAGCAGTGCAAATTACTTCTTCGATCTGAGCCAATATCATCTAGAGAAGCTCCTTGAACCTTTGAGGTCTGTGAGAACCCTCTGTAAGGTCCCCCGGTGAAGTTACATTTCTAGATTCGCATGTGCTTATGTGCTTATGTGCCGTGGTTTCTCAGCCCTAGTTAAGGATGTGAAAAATCAAATGTAATGTTTGTAACAGCGTGGGCGGTAAGAGGATGGTTTGAGTGTGCAGCCTACGTAAAAAGACTCACTTTTCTCATTCTCAGCACAATTTTCTAACTCACCCTGATTTATTTTTCTTATAGCACATTCTAATATCTGAAGTTATGTTAACGATTAGCCTATCATCTGTCTTTCCCTATGATATGTAAATTTAGTGAGGACAGGGACTTGGCCTACTTTGTTTACTGAAGTTCCCTAACACTTACAACAGTGCTTAGGGAATTACAGGGGTCAAATAGCTATGAAATAAATATATAAAATCCCAAGGATTCATGAGTACTATCCAGAGTCTATCACTACTCTTGACAGCTGTGTGGCCATCTTTTATTCTAAGACATCATCATTACTGACCTATATTTTGTCAAATGCAAGTTGACTTCTTTACGGGTTCCCTTGCTTTTGGTCTTGTTCCTATTCAGTTCAAATGACTCAGTTAAATTGTAAATTAGACCAGATCACTCATCTATTAAATTTGTTTTTCTTTATGAGCTAGGACGGACATATAAAAATATGCACTCTTAGTGTATACAATTTTGTGAGTGTGAAGATTCGTATACACCCACGAAATAGACATCATAAGTAATGCCATAAGGGCAAGGGATGTAGCTCGCTGGTAGGAGTGCTCGCCTAGTATGTGCGAGGTGCTGGGTTCCATCCCCAGCACTACACGCACCCACACACATACTGCCATTAAGTCGGACCTTTACCTGTAGAAGTTTCCTCTTTTCCTCTCTTATCTTTGTGATAAGAATATTTAACAAAATATCTGCCTCTTGGGGCTGCTGTAGAGTACTTGCCTAACATGCCTGAGATCCTAGGTTCAATTTCCAGCACTGCAAAAAACAAAAAATCCAAATCTCTTCCCCCCCTCAACAATTTTCAAGTGTGCAATGCTGCGACCGGCATGGTGGAGCTGAGCAGGGCGGAGGAGCTATGGGGGATGAAGAAGAGATTCACACAGGACAGCTGGGACAGGGTAGAGCCATCAGCCTGATGAGCAGAATGGCTGCTCCTACAAAGCACAATCTTTATTTATAGGTCTCAGCGCAGTCTTCCCTTAAAAGTTTCAGCAGGGCATAATATAAAAGGAATGTGCTAAGTCATTTCAAACAAAGGTAAACAACTCTCAAAACATAATCAGAAGGTCACATCAGCTTGTGGTATTATCAAGAACTAGCAATACAGGGAAATGGGTACAGAATAAGCTTTTGATCTGGAGGCCTGCCAGCCAGGCCCGTTATTCTGCAAACTGAGTACAAACAAGCTTTCTCGCCGTAGGATCCTGTCCACTAAGGCTACAGGCAAGGAGCCAAGGATCGTTTCCTTCAAATGCTCCCTATCTAGCAGGTGAAGGTGATCTGGGGAAATGGAGGTGCATGCAGTGTAACGCTGAAGTCTTTCTATGTTGGCCCGCTGGTGGGTGCAAAGTTGTTGGCTCCTGACAATGCGATACCGTGTTGTTAACTGAAGCGTCCTATTTCAACATCATTAAACGCCAGTCTCCTTACTATGACTCACAAGACCCTACATGGTTTACTTCCCCATTACCTACCTCTCCGATCCCAGTTCCTAGTACCCTTTCCTTGCTCCCTTTGTTCCAGTTACACTGGCCACCTTATTACTTGTCGACACTCAAGGCACGTCCATTTCTCAGAGACTTTGATCGTGCTGCTTCATAGGTATGAAACCCAACATCCTTGCATGGCTTAATTCTTGATCAACCCATGAGGTATCTTTTCAGTGAGTCCTTCCTGAATCGCTCTAGAAGTTCAGCTCTATTCCCTAACATTTTATATTCCTCCTTTCTACATTATTTCCTTCATACAATTACCTCTAGCATACTGTATATTTGCTCTATGAACTATGCTTTTTGATTATCTCTGTCAACTACAAAGTATACTCAATCAGTTTAGGGAATTTTTTTTTCTGTTTTCTTTCTCACTGCTGTGTGCCCTAAACCTAGAATAGTGCCCGGTACATAGTAGGTGATCAATAATTCTTTGCTGAATGAATGTGTGAAAGGGGCTGTTCCATACTGAAAGGTAATCTCTCTTTCCATCTACCTTTTCCTTTGACATTGCAATTTATATGCCAAACACCCCTTAATGTATATGTATTCCTTCATGAGATTAATTCTCTCTTCTTTTTCTAATTCCTTTCTTGAAGCTTCTGCTGCTCCCTATATCTCTAGAGAAGTTTCTTACCCTCACATGGCCTAAATTTTCAATTGCAATCTGGTTAACTAAACAATGTCTAATAGTCCTTATAACTCTAACAAGGTGGAAATCTCTGGTTTATTTTAGATGAAATGAGAAAAAAAAAAACCTTCTCAGAGTAGCAGGAACCCACTATGTTGTCATCCTTTGTTGGAGAGGCATGTGGACTACAGAATGAGCTTGCTAAGGGATGGAGTTTCTCTAGCCCTCTCTGAGATGGATTTTCTCTAACCCGTTCTGAGATGAGAATTTCATTTGGGTTTACGTCTTTAGGAAAGAGGATTTCACGACTATGCCACTGTACATTCTGGCCTCCTGGTCACCCTAGCCCTCTGTCTCATTCTCTACCTTGCTCAGCCTCTCACACAGCCTAAGTATACAAGAAAGATAAATCTATTGATATGAAAATATTTGCCACTCCTGAAGAAGCAAACGAATATAAGAGAGGGAGGAGGCGATGAGCTGCCTTCATAGGAGTGTCCTCAGCACTTGAGAGACTTATTGCTGCTTTTGGCTTCATTTATCATAGGACCCCAAGAAAGATTTCCTTTGGACTGCCACTACTCTGGCAAATCATCTTACAGAAAAGGAGAAGAAAAGAAATTAGAGCTGCGACCTACTCACCATTGGAGGTCCCTCTCATGCGCCAGTAGAGGAGCAGAATGAGACTGCCCTGAAGGACAATCCTGCAGGACTTGCTTAGTGTGGAACTGTCAAGCTCTCCCTGCAAATTCCCCTGGCAAGATTTCAAACGCTTTCCCAAATTCTCAAACTCCCACATGCCTGGGAATCTCTGAAGAAAGAAAATTCTTTTAGATTAAGTCAAATATCAACTGACAAACCCTTTTATCTGCTGCCCTTGGTAATGGCATCTAATTAAATTATTTAAGTCCTTGGGCAAACATTTCCTTCACCAACCTTTGAGGCATATACATTCTTATTCAATTTCTTCTAGAAAAGTTATAACCAATGGAGGACAGAGGTCACTTGAATGCCCTGCATTAAGACCTTTGGGTTATTTCAATTTGCAACCTGCTATTTTAGACATCTTGTGCTTCTTGGCAATATTTATCTATTATTTTATCTTGGTGACCTGGAACCCAACTAAACCAAATTGTCACTTTTGTTAAAATGGGGGAAACAAACCAGGACTTTAAACTGAATTAGATGACTTTCACAAGAGAGCCTGGGCGCTTGCACATACCCTAGCCAGTTTCCTGCTCTTTCTCTATCACCCATTCTAAGTGCTGGAGCATGAAAATATAGTATCTGATACCTCCAAGTTTTTGTGCATCCTTGTATCTGGTTAGTCCCAAATTCATCCATCTATATGTTTATTTGGAAGCTGTCATCCAGCCTCTATCTCTTGGAGGATGTGGTGCTCTGAACTAAGTCAATAAATCTTACATCTTTGGCCTATACATGATGTCTGGGGTCCAATTCACGTACAGATTCAATTCCAAATGCAAGGACTAAGTTGATGAGCTGCACAGTGGCTTAAATAAGTTGAAGTTCATAAGTGCTACCAGATCATTTAACTCATGAGTAGAGTTCAAAGTTTCTGATCTTCACCAGAAAGGAATAATTAACTTCTGAGAGCTTTAGGGACCTTATCCCAAACAGGCAATTAAATTTTATCAAATCAGAGCTGTTGGAAAATAGTCAAAGTGGCATTTTGTGTACAGAAAACAAAGAAAAGAGAAAAGAGACCTTTGAGTCCATGGGATTTTCGTATACCAGTGCTATGATCTCTAGAGACCTGAGAATTCTTTTTTATTTTGGTCCATGGTCTCTTCCCATTCTTTTTTTTTGTGAAATTGGTGTTGAGACGGAGCCTGCAGCTGGTAGAGGAATGTTTATCAGGGGACAGCTGGGATAGAGAGTGCACAGCAGGGCGTGCATATGTTATTGATCCCCACGTTGGAATAGCCCTTATGTTTGCCTTTCCAGGCCCACTTTCATCACTGCAGGCTGCTCCAGCTGCCTCCATGGGCTCTTTTGTCAACTGTATCAAGTCTATATTTCCTCACCTGTCACTAAAGTCAGCAATGGCAATTCCTCATCTGATATTAACATTCATTCATTCATTCATTCGTTCATACACAGATACATCTATTCAACCAATATTTATGAGCACCCATGATGTGTCAGGCTATGTGCTTGACACAGAGAATACAATGGCACAAAAACAATCCAGACATGATTTCTATTGTCAGGGAGCTTATTGTTTGCTGGAGAAAACTGGTACTAACTAAGCAGTCAGGAACATAAATATGCACCTGTGGCAAGCAGTAAGCAGGTGAACTACACAGTGACATAGGACTTCCCCCTCTGTCACCTCTGATTCCTGAATATTATCTCTCCACTAAAATCAGATTAGTTTCTTCTCTGTTACACAAATACTCTCATTCTCACTCCCACTCCTTCTGCACCCTCACCTCAGATCATTTGATAATTTGGAAAGCCCAAATCCACCCAATCTTTTTTCAAGTTGTAGCCTCGTTCTCTGGTTACTTTGTATTTCTATATTATCTGGCTTTTCATCTGTATCCTAGCTAACCTGAGGACAGATCATTGTTTTTCTGTTCATTTAATACTTAATGGTAGTGGTGGTAGATACAATATAGCTTGGTAGGAGGCAACCAGGATGGTGGTTACAGCTGTGTACCTAGGGGCTCACTGCCTCAGTACACTTTTTCAAGCAATCCAATGAACGTGGACCTCGTTTTTCTTGTTTATGAAATGAGTAAGTATATGTAAAATTTTGGAACGGTGATGGCATATGGAGAATCTCAAATATTGACATGTTAGCTGTTTTTCCAAATGTATTCACATAAGTTGGTACAACATTTTATAGTTGAGAAAACTGAGGCCTAAAACAATCAGGTGAATTTGCCGATTAGAAACAGAGATGGCTGGAAACTTTAGGGTTTCTTACTTCTAGACTAGTGCCCTTTGAGAAATTATCCATGTGGTCTTTTGCTTGATGCTTACTTTGGAGACAAAGGTCTCAGATCTTGTATTCAGCAATATTTTGTCCTGGTCCTTGGGTAACGCTATGTGACATGACATGGGTACCAACACCAGTCTTTAGCTCAGGCTTGTGTCACTGCTGATCGAAGTAAAGTAATATTTAGGATGTAGCATCATTTCCTATGAGAATAATTTAGCTTCAATTAACATCACGACTACTGAATGCATCTCTAATAATATTTCTCAAATTGGTCAGAAGGGAGAACCTAACAGAAGCTGTCTGGCTGTAGGCAAGTCACTTCAAATTTCTGGTCCTGTTTCTTTGGCTGTACAGATGATCTCTGAGGCCCATTGCAGTTATGGCATTCTTCATTAGAGAAACTGTATTCAGGGCATTTCTTGTGATACTAGGTCATAAATACCTCTTTTTTTGTATGTGGAAAACAGCTAAAGAAGTTCGTTGAAGTCCTAGCAAAAAAGGTGCTGGGGCAGATTTGGGTTAAGGCGAAAGGGGAAACACTAATGAGCTCTGTAACTAATGTAGGGATGTTCCCTGTTCCCTGAAAATCAAATGAAGGTGTTAGGATACAGAATACCATGAATTGTCATAAACAAGGGGAAAGTGAGGAGAAGGGGCCTGAGCTGGTGGGAATACACTTTATTGCTCAGGAAGAATCGAAAGCAGTAGAAGACTTTATTCAGCAATTTTTGCTTCTGGTTTACTCTAGAAAAATTCTTAGAGGATGAGCAAAAGAGAAAGTGTACACTTAATTTCAGAGGTCTGACTGTGCTCTAAGAAATTCTCTGTCATAGTCTTTGGGTGCCTGTTTGGAATTAGGCACAAATCCATAATCCTGTTATAGCAAGTGACAACTCTACACTCTTCCTTTCTCTTTTATTATGAATCAGGACTGGACCATGGATTAAGAGACATAGATTGGCAGAATAAAAGGAATGATGAGGCACTAGAGAGGACTAACAAAATATCTAAGGTTTCTGAGGAGCTTTGTCTCAACATTGTAAAAATGATGTTTCCATCTTAAATTAGAAAAATATTCTTCTCTTGTGTTTTTTAGGTTGTTCCAAGAAAAACAGAACACTTCTAATAGCTTTGTGTCACAGAGATTCTTCCAGGCTCTGGGGGATGATTAGCCTTGGTGCACTGCTCAAAGCTGAGCAATTAAAAACTATTTCTTGTAAACCCTCAAAGATGCCACACTGGGCATTGTTAAGAAGTTGGAAGACCTGGCAGTTAACTTCACCTGAAACTTGTAGCCTGTAATGACCTACTAATTGTAAACAGTGGAGAAAATACAGAACACTTCCTCAGGATGAGAGTGGAAAAAGTTTGAAGGCTTAAAAATAATGAAAAGGATGTTCTGAGCCAACATAGGTCAAGCCATGGGAATTAACTTCAAAAACTTATTAGTTTGATGCAAGAGAGTTGTAATAAATGTGCTCATTTAAATGACACATACTTTAGAATATGGGATTATCACATAGGACCTCAATCTACAAATGTGAATGGCCTATGGGAGATCTGAATTCTAGTTTTCCTTCTGTCACAAACTTGTCTGTGTTTATATTAAGTCCATTAATTTCTTCCTTTTTGGGAAATAGTGAACAGTAATCTCCATCCCAGGTACTGTCTGTGAGTGATACAAGGACAAAATTATATGTTGAGTATAAAACATACTTGAGGATCTAAAGAAATATATCATTTCACAGGATTATTTTAAACCTGGGTTTGAATGGAATGAGATAATCTATAGAACTCATGATCAGGTCTAAATTTTAAGTTAAATGTACTTAATTTGATTATTTTGTGGGAAAACAAATTCATAGATGTATAGAGTATGTCTTAGTTACTTTTTCTCATTGCTGAGACAAAATACCTGACACCCAAAGTTAAAGGAGGAAAGGTTTATTTGGCTCACAGTTTGTAGAGTTTTCAGTCCATAATCCACTGGTTCCAATGCAGAGTGGCATGGCAGAGGGGCATTGCAGAGGAGAAATAGTCCATGGCAGGCAGAAGACAGCAAAAACAAGCAAGCAACCAAAAAAGTCATAAGCCACAAGTGACCGCAGCAGCTTCTTTCTGCCCCTTTTAGATTCTATCTAGGGCACCTGGCTTAGGATGGCAAACCAAGCAGTGTGGACTAATTTAGTATTCACACACCCTTAATCCCAGGATCACACACTCAAAATCCAGCCACCTCTGAAAAAGCCCCACTATGATTGCACAAGGCTTTGGAGAAACATCTAGACACAAACCATAATAGAGTAGTTCATTTAATTAGATTAGAAAACAAGATTAAGAAATGAAGTAACTTAGGTGGAAATTGATAAACAACATGCCTAGAACATAATAAACACACAACAAATGCCTACTAGTATTATGGTTATTCTTTATCAGTAGTCAATTGATTCATTCAGCTTGGGGAACACAACATGTTCCTGAGGAGGAACACAACTGGACTAAAGCCTGTTGACTCAGCACAACTCACAGAGAGATGGAGCAGGGAACATTATGCAAAGGTCAATTTCCCAGGAAATTCTGGTTACTTGATCTACTCATCCATGTATTTATTAATGTGTTTATCTATTAAATAAATATATACTGACCCAGACTGTGGTTTCAAACAATATGTTAGAAGTATAAAGTTCAGGAATAACAGTCTTGGTTCCCAAGTTCAGTCATT
Source organism: Hystrix cristata (assembly GCA_004026905.1). NCBI lineage: Eukaryota > Metazoa > Chordata > Mammalia > Rodentia > Hystricidae > Hystrix > Hystrix cristata. The sequence continues at coordinate 6,582 of PVJO010021878.1, read as the reverse complement.
TTGTAAAGAGATACAGATATTTAATAAGGAGATGCAGACATTTAAGACAGTTCATGGGAAAGATTGCAAGTGCTTTGATAGGAGTACCAGCTATAATGGGAGACAGAAGAGGGTCTGGTCAATTCTACTGGAGATCATAGGCTGCCAGGAAAGTGTGATAGAGGAGGAAATACTTAAACTGAGTCTTTAAGATAAATAAATACTTGCCTGGATGTGTGTTGAAAGAAAAATTATATAAATGTAGAAGTATGTACTCACCTGAGCACATCAGGTAAGAGAACGTGGGGTAAGCAATTAGGGTGCAGAGTTAGGCAGGGATCAAGTGATAGAAAGTTTCACTCCCCATAGTAAGGACTTGGTACTTTGTGTAAAAGTCATGAAAAACCGTGGAAGAGCTTAAAGATGGAGAGTTTCAAGATGGAGAGTGTTCGAAAGATTTCCCAGGGAGCATTGTAATAAGGTGGGATCGACAGGACATTAGGAGCCATTGGAAGGCTGCTGAAGTAGTCCAAATGAGACTCAAATCAAGGGATATCAATAGATGTAGAGAAGGCAAACCAGATTCGAAATACTGAAAGACCAAACTTGCTCACACGGTGGACTTGAGTGGTAAAAATGAGAAAGAAATGGAATAAATATGAAATAGAAGGCGAAGGTGAAGGTGGCTAAATGTTTATGTTCACTGTTGTAGACAATGTAAGGGAAAAAGCAGGTTGGAAAGAGGTGATACAGTTTTGAGTATGTTGAGTTTGAGAGATATTTGAGTGAAGATGTTTAATGAAAATTTAGATACATAATTCTGGAGTACAAAGAGGAGATACCGTTAGATTGCATGAACGCAGTGCCCACTGATAATTGAAGCTATGATACAGAGGCGATCATCCAGAGAATTACTAGCTTTCTGACCTTACTCTTATTGCTTAACTTCACTGTACTTCAGTTGCACCACGACCTAGAAAATGGGAATGATAAAAGTTGATAGGGATTCATGAGGAATAAAGAAGATAACATTTGTTCTTTGAACAGTGCCTGGCAGTCAGGAAACAATATAAAAGATTCTTCTAGACAAAAAGAATGTAAGCTCCTTGAGATCAGGGTTTTAATTGCCTTGACTACTAATTTTCTAGCAGGTACATATCCCCCTATATGCTGTTATAAAATGAATTAAAATATTAATTTATTCCTTCTGTCATTCTTCAACTTTATTTATTTATTTATTTATTACTTCAAAGAAAAGGTTATTCTTTAGAGTTTGAAACTTTAATTCAACAAAGGGCAGGGTTTTTTTGAAGGATTTTAAAAACTTTTTTTTACAAAGAACATGTATTGGTACATTGTAGATAAACATAATGATTACATTCATCATAGTTAATTTGTACCTGTACGTGATATAGCTTGGTTGCTCTTCCTTCCGCCCCGCCTTCTACTCCCCCTCCCCTCCTTATTTACAATAGCTTTATTTACGTTTTTCCATTTTCTTTTCTTTTCGCTTTCCCTTCCTTACTTTTCCCCCTTCCCACTCTAGCTCTATTCCCATTTGAACATTGTCTTTCTTTTTCCCAATATTTATTATACCTTTTTGTCCTACTTTACACTATGATTTCTCATATTAGAGAAACAATTCGATATGTAGTCCAGTGTGTCTGATTTATTTCATTTAAGAGTATGTTCTTGTTTTTGCTATTCTTGAATCACCTAGAGTTAGAACTAGCAAGGAAAACATGGGACAATGCTTCCAGGGCGGCCTTCCACAGTCAACAACTGGTGAGTGACCTTGATACAAACATCCAAATCCACAATCATTGAACAAGAGCTGGTGGGGACACCACTGTTGAGAAGGGCTGAGTGTCTGAACCTGTGTCCCAGAGCAGCCCCTCGGCTGCTTCACACTGCGAAGTCCCCAGAGTGGATGAGGGAAAGACAGTCACAGGAGACTGCTGGCAGTTGAAGAGCAGACCTGGGGGGATCCTGCTGAGGGGTAGTGGCTGGTGAACACACACCTGGCTCCTGTGGTCAGAGGCCAGGTTCGGCCTGAGTTCCACGTGATTGGAGGCTCACATGGGCACTGTGGTCTCACTGTAAGCAGATCTCCCCACCCAGCACCTTTTTGGGGGTAGACTGCCACCTTAGACTTCCAGTGTAAACAGAGACAAGTCCTGGGTAGAGCTCTGCTCCTTAACCCTAGGCTGAGGAAAAGAGCCACAAATCCAAAACAATGGAAAACTTTCTTTTATTACTCGTTATTTGATCATTTTATATTTATTTTACTTTTTAAAAGCATTTTTCAATTCTTTGCCATTTTCCTCCCTCTGTACATTTTCCCCACACTTTTATTCCATTATTTTACTCTTTTTTCTAAGTGTGTTTGTATATGTGTGCTTCTCTTCCTTTTGCCTTTTTTTTCCCAATAGTTTATAGAGAGTGAGGGAATTCTCTCTTGCCCCATTATATCCCTCCTACTTTTAGCCATAGCTCTTCACTTGACTTCTTTCTTCTGTGTCTTATTCATTTTCAATTTTTGTTTCCTTTCCTCTCCTCCTTTTCATTTGTATGCCTTTAACTTTTTATCTAATATTTATATCAATCAGAATTTTTCCCATTCCCATTTCTCACTACCGATTTTGTACCAAGTTTTCCCTGTTATCCTGTTCTAAATTTAAAACATATCCTTACCATCATTAGTATCCTTTGCCCCCCATCACCCCATTTCCTTCTTCCCATACCACAGAGCAACTTGGGTCATTATGTTGCTTACAGTATAACCGTGGACTTCTTCTTTAGGCTAAAGGGAGACCCAAAATAGGGTTCCGTGGTATGTTATTTCTCAACTAACCCTGATAGATACCATTGTAGTGGATTAGCCTATTACTACTGTAGCTGATTTGATTGCATAGGAATAATCATGAATCAACAGACAATTTAGTGCCAGTGAACCTGTCTGCCAAATCCACCATCATACCCTGGGAGGGGGGACAGCAAGAGTTCCTAACCCATGAACTTGGACTAGATCAGACACTGCAAGAATGCCTGCAACCTGGCAGAAAGAAGTTCCGAGTCTTAGTAAACCACAGCATTGTGGTGGAAGGATATTGGAGTTATTAAGGTGTGAGCAAAGAAGCTACTTGGGAATCACATATGCAGTGTCTCATTGAAATATGTAATCTGTGTTCCCATTGGACATCTTATACTTTTAAATTTTTGTATGTTTCTTGATTTATTTATTAATGTGGAGTTGTGTTATGTTCTTTTAGGGTTTTCTGTGTTTATTAGGTTGTTACTTTTGTTTATTTGTTCTTTCAAGGGCTCTGATTTAATAGGTGTCTAGGTTTTCTCCTTCATCTCAACTCCCTATCTAGTTTCTTCACTTCAACTCCCAAGAAAATATTATGAACATATTTCTTTATTCTTTTTCCAAATACATAAACTCCTTCTCCCAAGTTTTTAAATTCCCCATACTTAGCTTCCTCACAGTCACTCCATCTTCTCTAGTATTATTCCTCAATCTTCTCTATTTTAAGCCTTTGGCTCTTCCATATCTTGCCTAGCTTATTGTCCTGCCAATCAGTGAGTTTGGACAACCACATAACCTTCCTCAATCACAAAGTAACCCCACTTTCTCCCATATCTTGCTCTTTCCCCCTGCACCAATCCTCTGAAAACTCTCAATACTAACCCTTCAACTCAACTAAAAGTACTCTAATAAAATCAGACCCCACATCAAACTTTTCTTCTCATGTACCATTATTCTCCCCTTCAAACCTTCCCCTTACTGTCTTACACTCCTCATACAAATATCTCCCATTCTCCTCATCACACCTTACCTACCTACATAACAACCACAAATAAAAAAACTGTCATAATGTGCATAGAGCACAGACAAAGGAAGGAAGTGTAACCGCAAGGACTAGCATACAGAAGTGTTGTAACAATGAATCTGTGGATGCTGTTATAACCAGAATTCTTTTGGCAAAACATAGAGACAGAGTCAAAATCACTTAAAGTAAATAACAGAAGGAGTAAATACCAGCACTGGACATACAAAACTGAACATTATTAATGGAGAGGCAATATCCTATTAAAAATCTCCATATAGGCCACAAACCCTGCTCACTTCTCTAGTCCTTAACATGCAGTAATCCCCCCAAGGGGGAAAAAGGAGGATAGATATAGATATAGATGTACAAATAAATAGACATAGATACATGTAGGAGAATGGGCAAGCAAGGAAATGGAAGTCTCTGAACCACCCCTCTCAAATCTCCCAAGGCAGAACAAAGGGTCACAAAGGGAAAAGAAGACAAGTACCAGCTAGCAGAAGTCTGAAAAATTCATAGATTGAATGAATAAAATAGATGAGTTTGAAGAGAAAATGAACCAAAAGTTTACAGCAATTTCACTCACTATGCCCATGGTGAGTTCTGCGGAAATAAGTAAAAAACTGGATGAGGTAACCAAAGCTGCAAAATTTGAATGGCAGATTCAACAAGAATATGGAATCCTCAAAAAAATATTAGAAATACCTGAAATAATAAAAAAACTGTATGGAGTTCATACTTTGCAGAAATGACAAATGTGAAGACACACAGTGTCTGATATTGAGGACAAGATACTGAGTTACAATAAAGAGATCAAAGAAGCCAAAAAGAAACTAAGAGAACAAAAGAATACTATTCAACAGCTACTAGATGACAACAAGAAGACTAATTTAAGGATAATCAGAGTTAGAGAAATATTACAAGACGGCAAAATTGGATTCACTAACATGCTTACAGGAATCATGGAAGAGAAGAAAATTTCCCAAATGTAAGAAAAGAGTTCAAAATAAAAATAGAGATGCTTATAGAACACCAAACAATTATGATGACAAAAGAAGCTCACCAAAGCATATCCTTATTGTACTACCAGATATCCAGAAAAAAACCCCAAAACCAGAATTTTAAAAGCAGCCATAGAGAAACAAACAAACAAAAGAACACATATAAAGATAAACCAATTAGAAGAACAGCAGACTTCTCAACACAAATCCCACAAGCCAGAAGATCTTGAAGTATTTCAAGCCCTAAGAGCAAATAACTTCCAACCCAGATTGTCTTAGTTATTTTCTTGTTGCTATGACAAACATACTCTACACCCAAAGTTAAAGGAGGAAAGAATTATTTAGCTCACAGTTTGTAGAGGTGTCCTGTCATAGTCAACTGGCTCAAAGGCAAGATAGTAGGGCAGAGGGGCATCTCAGAGGAGAAACAGTTCCTGGCAGGCAGAAGGCACAAGACAGGAGAGCAGCAAAACAGTGAAGTATTGAGGAAGCAGCAGCAGCACCTCACTTCACTCTTTTATCTCTTCTAGGCTCCCCACCCTTTAGGTGATGCCTCCCACACCTAGAACTATGCCAGACAAATCAGTGGACTAATTTAGTAATCACACACCCTTAATCTGAGCATCACACACTTACAGTATCACACACCCTAGATCCAGCCATCTCAGAAAAGCCCCACCTATGTCTGCATGAGGTTTTGGGGGTGCGGGATCTACATAGAAGCTATAATACAGATTAACTTACCCAGAAAAACTATCCTTCAAAGTAGATGGAGAAATAAGATATTTCCATGGAAAAGACCAGCTGAAAAAATAAATGAGTGCTAGATCAGCTCTAGAGAAAATACTTAAGAAAATTCCTGACAGAAACAATGAATCAGACAGTTACAAACACAGAGGAATCTAGTGAGATTGATGGATAAACATCCACAAAAAACACCAGGAAAAGAAAAACAAAGGGCATACCAACAGACAAAGAAGGCAATAATAGCCAATAACCAACACACCTCAATAATATCTCTCAATTTTAATGGCCTCAACTCTCCAAAAAGACACAGCCTGGCAGAATGGATTGAAAAAGAATCCAACAATCTGTTGCATTCAAGAAACTCACCTAATCCAAACAGATATTCATAGACTAATATTAAAGAATGGAAAACAACATTTCATGCACCAGGACCCCGAAAACAAGCTGGGGCAGCAATCCTAATATCACACATGGTGAACTTCAAGCTAAAACTGATTAGAAGGGACAGAGAGGGTCACTAGATACTAGTTGAAGGAAAAATTCAACACGAAGAGGTAACATTGATAAACATATGTGCCCCAAATACTGGAGCACCTGTCTTCATAAAATAAAAAGTGCTGAAATTAAAAGATCAAATAAACACTAACACAATAACAGTAAGGGATTTTAACACCCCACTTTCACTAAGAGATAGATCAACTAAATAAAAAACCAATAAAGAAACTTCAGAGCTGAACCACACCATTGAGCATATAGATTTAATGGATATAGACAGAGTATTCTATCCTTCTACAACGTAATATACATTCTTTTCAGTAGCCCACTGTAATTTTTCCAAAACACATCACATACTAGTCCACAAAACCTACTTAATTAAATATAAAAGAAAAGAAATTACCCCATGCCTACTATCAGAACACTGTGCAATGGACATAGAAACCAATGACAGGAGAAATTTTGGAAAAGGTAAAATCAGCTGGAAAATCAACAATATATTTCTAAACAACCAGTGGGTCACA